>JAWNNO010006067.1:0-12226 GCA_035044985.1 Lordiphosa fenestrarum
CAATTTAAGTTGGCTCTAAAATATTGTTTTGCTGTTTGTAACCCTTGCAAAGGGTATAAATAATTGCGTTTGTTCTGATTTCAATTTTATTTATTTACTAGATGGCCCGGCGAACTTCGTACCGCCTAACAATAAATAACTGTAGTGAGTTAACTTAAAAAATAATTACAAAATTATTTAAATTCTATAGTTTAAAAAGATAATTGCTTTTATGAAGCACTTTGGTTAATACTTTTCATTGAAGAACCTTGTGATATACAAAATTTTTAGTTTTGTTATCAGGGGCAAAAATAAATAAAGCAGAGGGTTTGCCGACACGTGAACATGCCACGTACAGTTGACCACGAGAAAACATGCATTTTCCAAATTCAGACCACAAACATTTAAGGACTGGCCTTGTGATTTGTTAATCGCCATGGCGAATGCAAGTCGAATCGGAAATTGAATTCGTTTAAACCCAAAGGGCACATCGGTTGGGGTCATCGGAATCCTTGGAATGAGAACTTCGTCACCTTTAAATTTTCCTTTGATTATCGCCGCGTGAATCACATTGGCCATTAGTTTTCTTTTCACCAAACGCGATCCATTGCATAGTTTTGGTTGGTTTAGATTTCGAAGCACGATGACTACCGAGCCAACCTTAAGTTGCAAATTGTGCGATCGTCCTCGTTTGTTACACAGTCGATCGATTTGAAAGAATGCAAATGACCTGATTCTGAACTACAAAGTTTAAGTCATCCACATCTTTATTTTTAGCGGCTAAAATTGCTCGCTCACTCAACCATTCGATATTTTTGTGGTTAGCAATGATGTTCGGGAATACTTTTTGGATCCGGGCCGTTTCACGGGCTGCCTCTCTTTGTTCTTGTGATTAAGAAGCACGAAATCTGCTCAAACTTTCGCGGCGCTCCTCTCGTGCAATTTGTCGTCTTTCTTCAGTCAATTGACTCGCGTTGTTGCGAATCCTAATTGTTTTACGGCTTTGTTGAGACAGATTAGATCTTCTGGGTCGCGGCATTTTGACCAACAAAACAAACACAACAAATAAAACAAACAATTCGAGTGGCAGTCGCAGACTGCTATTTACCGGTGTTTGGACCATTTATTTAAATACTTTTTATGAGCGATTCTGTTAGACGGAGCCGCTACAAATCAAACAAATCAAAAATCATGAAAATCCGTCCAGCCGTTCTTGAGTTATGAGTGGTGTAACTAACCCCACTTTGTTTTATATACAGGGTTGCCCATATTCGACGGACCCATGTTTTTTTTAAAAAAATCAAAGAAAAAAATAAAAATTTGGCGGTTGGCAATCTTAATCATTTAATTTGTTCCAAGTAGATTTGTTTACATCAATTTTTGAATATGATATCTCTCAAATGGCCGCCTCTGGCGTTGATGGCGTATTGTGCCCTTTTTGCAGCATTTTCCATCGTTTTCGCCAACATTTCGGCCGGAATAGCGGCTATTTCTTCACGAATGTTGTCCTTGAGCTCTTCTACGGTCCTTGGCTTGTTAACGTAAACCTTTGACTTCAAATATCCCCACAAGAAGAAGTCAGGCGGTGTCAAATCGGGCGAACGCGGTGGCCAGTCCAAATCACCACTTTTCGACATCAAACGGCCCGGAAACAATTTCTTCAGAAAATCGATTGTTATGCGACTTGTGTGCGGTGGAGCGCCGTCTTGTTGAAACCAGAACTGCCTCATACGCTTTCGACGAATAATTGGCATCACAAAATTGGTCATCATGTCGCGATAACGCTCCTGGTTGATAGTAACAGCATGGCCATTTTCATTTTGGAAGAAAAACGGCCCAATGACCGTTTTCGCAACTAACGCCGCACCAAACTGTGACTTTTTCGTCATGAAGAGGCACTTCTTGAATCTCCTGAGGATTTTCAGTGGCGTAAATACGGCAATTTTGCTTATTTACGGTCCCATTCAATGTGAAATTTTAATTTTTTAAAAGCACGTTGAGTTTTCACAATTGACTTGTTCTGTTGAATGTAAATTTCAACTATTTCAGAGCGCGTCGCGTGGCGTGTATTGTTCCATGGTAAAAATCTGCTTGGACTGACACTTCAAACGCGGTATGTCATTAAGCGATCTGACACTCTGCTGTCAAAAGTTATGGCGTTGCCAGATGGGTCCGTCGAATATGGACAACCCTGTATATAGATTATTGGCTTTCTATGTGTTCTCATAGTTCTATCATAGCAAAACCAGTCATCTCTTAGGTAAAGCTATCATATAACAGATAGGTCTGACGGGGTGGGGATTTCGAATTTGAGAACTACAAGCGGTGTCTTTTTATATTTTTTTAAAAATTAAGGCCGATTTTCTACATAGATTGGTCTACATTCAAAAACGAATTTCTAAAGTATTTTTCTAAATCGAAGTTTTTTATTTCTAATACAATGGCGATTTAGGGCCCTATTTTAAGAATCAAAGCTTTATATTTGTTGTCTTAATTCAAAGGTAAATTCGCTGATAATTTTTAAAACTTTTAGATAAACATCTAGAAAAATTACCATAAATTTAAGACAAGTTAAACCTAATTTCTAAATTGAATATATTATTTTATTATATTATATTCTCTATAATATAGCTGCCATACGAATGATTAGTCAAAAAAGTGTCTTAGTGAGAAACATTTTTTATAAAGGAATGCTTAATGCTTTAAAATACATTTGCAAAATTTGGTCAACATCGGATGACTACACAGAGAAAAAAACATGTCAATATCAATTCCATCTGGGCTGGTTTATTTGACATTGTGACATATCATTTTTTCCATATCATTTTGATGCTAAAAAATGTCAAGTCGAAGCTAAATAATATCATTCTGATATTGAATATTCCATTTTCTATAAATTAATATCATTATTATATTTCATTAATATACTATTGATCAGGAAATGCATCAAATTGATATAAAGAACAGGTCATATTCATCTTTATCATATCGGCTTTTTAATAATATGAAAAAATATAATATTGAGTACCAGATAATATCATTTTTTTTTCTGTGTATATCTTATAGACCTATGGGTCGGCAAATGGGTCTAAATAATAAAACAACACCATCAAGACACACCCAAATAATAATTTATAGTCAAAGCTTAGATGATAGAATTATTTTCTGTAAACATAACTCATAGATGAGTTTTATTCAGCGACCTTCGTTTTTGAGGCGTATGGGACACTGCGGCGAGCTTTTACTCTCTTTTGTTTTTGCTCGAAATGCCGAAGAAAAACAAATTGTTTGCCTTTTTGATTTTTCAATTTAACATATTGGTCAAAGATATGTGAAATAAATCTTACCCAAACAGAGTGAATTGTTATTTGCGGAGGTGAAAGGGTAAATGATTTTAATGAAACATTCTCAGTTCACGGCCAACTTGGTTAGCATGTGTATTAATTTGGTTGTGGGTGGGATCTTAGTTTAAGTATTAATATGGTTTTTTTTTGTAATGCTGGGCTTATACTGCTTCACAGAGTGTCACATTTCGGTGTCACAGTGTCACAGCGCAATGTGAACGATGAATGCCTTGTCACAGAAATCATGTGTCACAGGAATGGGTACTTTTCAATGTGAACACTAGTACTCACTTGGTGGCACATACTTTCTGTGACAGTAGATGGCACGTTTGTGACAAGAATTGCTTGAACAGCTGTTTCAATGAAGTAGCTCATTTGAGCTGTTTTTTCCTGTGACACCAACATCGAGCAAGTTGGTTTTTCTGTCACAATGTGACATCTTTTATCGTCTATCGGAAGTTCAGAATGTTGTTTAAGGTAAATATACGCCATTTTTTATACCCGTTACTCGTAGAGTAAAAAGGGTATACTAAAGTCGTGCAAATGTATGTAACAAGCAGAAGGAAGCATCTCCGATATCATAAAGTATATATATTCTTCATCAGCATCAACAGCCGAGTCGATATAGCCATGACCGTCTGTCCGTCCGTCCGTCTGTATGAACACCTTGATCTCAGAGACTAAAAGAGCTAGAGCAACCAAATTTTAGATGTAAGCTAGTATTGTTTGCAGGCAGATCAAGCTTGTTTCAAAATTTGGCCACGCCCCCTCTCGCCACCGCAATAAAAAGTGTTAAATTTCTCCTACAATTTGTAAGCTATCGAGGAGTCGGAGCTATCGGCATGTACTGTTTTAGGGTTATGGTTGCTGGACGAAGATGAAGAAGTCGATGGAACCAAGCGAAGTCGCTCTTGTTGGGTCGACAAAATTAATTTGACTCAAAGGGAAGAGTAATCGCCGTTGTTGTTTTGTATTTGTGGAACTAGCTCACTTCTTACGAACTCGTTCAATTTTCACTTTTAACATTGTGACGCTCTGTGACAATGAAGAGAAACGTTCACACTAAAAGTACTCATTTGGCTTGTCACAGCGCTGTGACACACAATTTTTGTGACGCCAATGTAAACACTCTTAACCTGTGACAGACTTTGTCACAAGTTGTCACAGACCATGGTGTCACAGTGTGACGCAGAATAAGCCCAGCATAAGTCTCATTGTCTAAGTCGAAGACATTGACTTTCCTTAGCTGTTTAGCCTCTGCTCTTCTCTATGCTGAGTTAAAACTGCGCCATATGATATCTTGGAAACAAGAGCAAAATAAGCTTAATCGAAACTAGTTTTGAAATCAATTAACATTAGTATTAGTACAAATGTCTTTTTTTCAAAGCTGCTCCTCAAAAAGTTGTACATTTTGTTGGGTTGAGTTATTTTTTTAAACTGTAAATTGTTTCCTTTATGTTACTCCTAACATTCTAATCTCATATGACAGTGTTGTCAGGCTCGATCTTGAAGCCAAACAAATCAGTGTTACTGCTTGCCCTGCGCCACTGCTCTGCTTTTCAATTACAAATTAAGCACATTTTGGTACAAAAAAATTTATCTACAATTGATGTAAGATTAATTAAAAAGCCTTTAAGTGTGCTCCGAATCATCAATATATTTAAAGCTTTTCAAAATTTCATTGAAAATTTGAGCACAATGCAGTGAACATAAAAATTACGTCTTCTCATTTTATAAATGCACGGATGACTTCTCACACAATATTTTGTTCTAAATGAAATAAGCCTTATATCCTAAAGATATGTTTAATTATATTCAATAATGAATAATCAATACCAAAAGATACTTTTTCAATTTTGACACAACTGGAGATTCACAGATATTAAAATTCTCGCTTTAAATTTGGCGGCCATTATAACATTGTTATCGGCGATATAACATTGCACTGCTTATCAGTGTGACCGCAACTCAAATAACAGTTGAGCAACAGTTGCCGACAACTGCGAATGGGGGCGCCAGTGAGCATGCACATCTGGCATATTCGCCAGCCCTTGTCAAAACATTCATGTTCTTTTCCTGGTTCTCATTTATTTATTAAAACAATCAACAAATATGACAAACATTGTACAATACATAGTGGTAAGGAGTGACCTGACGATCCGCACTCAACTGGCCATTGGGCGCTGTTATTGCACAATGCTGCCATGCCACTGCCGCTGTGACTGTGACGTTTGGACAAGATGAAGACACGCTGGAATATTTCAAAGATCTGGACAACATGCACAAGGTGGTACTAGAGGTAAGTAGGTGGTCAAGTACACATTGAAATATCCAGCTGAAACTATTCTTACCCACCAGGCCAAAGACGAGGCGGCTCTGATGAAGCTGAGCGAAAAATTGAAGGAGCACGAGATCAAGCACAAACTTTGGATTGAACAACCCGAGAACATACCAACCTGTATCGCAGTGAAACCATATTTAAAGGAAGCGGTGCACAAATATGTGAAGCATTTGAAACTCCTAAAGGAATGAACTGGATCTGCAATTGGTATTAAGATACTTATAAGTCCTAGAGGTCAGCCAACGTTGGGAACTCGAAATGTCCTCCAACCAAAGCATTGGCTTTACGATGGATTCTTCAGGAGCCTTGCAACTTTTGCTGACTTAGCAAAGTAGTGGAAATCATGAACATAAACAAATATAAAATCCTAACTCATGCCAGCGGCACTCTTCTAATAAGTCACTTATTCCATACTTTTATTTCTCCAGCTTTGAAATAGAGTATGAAGCTAATCAGGCGAAGATCGACCACACCCATTTTCGTCACAACAAAAAGTTTCATTTCGTTACGTAGAGCTTAGAATATAAGTTTTGAGCTGATCTGATGAAAAACTGTAAGCGTTCAACAGTAACCGCACATTTTTTAAAATTTTAAGATTATCTATTCCGTATTGGAAACTTAACTTTCGGTATAACAACCTTGACCACACATTTTCCACCAAAGTGAGTGAATTTTCCCGATAAATGGTAAGCAGTCATTGATCAATATTTATATTACCTGTACAAATAAGTTTTAAAAGTTTTTTCGCATACCATCTCGAAGAAACCAACGTCTTTTGATGTGCTGCACGAATTTTATAAAATTTTAGAGTTCTTTAAAAGAGCGAAAGTGCTGATCCTCAAGGAAACACACATAGTGGTCGGAAGCGGTTGGGGTAGCATTTCGAATGTATGTTTCAAATATGCCAAAAGTTGTCATACTGAAACAATTACCTTGCAGTGCCTTTGCTCGTGTTCTGGTCGTTTTAGCTTCAATGCTCGACTTAAACGAATCAATTAGGTTTGGTAAAGTTGGCCTGCAATGGTTCCACCAGGTTGTAGCATCGCATAGTTAACCACTCCCAATTGTTTTCAACAAATACATAAATGACGCTACCAACATGAATTTTCGGTTTGGTGATAATTGGGGTTCTCGTAATGAGCTTATTTTTCGTCACCAGTCACATAACGATGCAAAAATACCTGTCTTTCTGCCCGCAAATTGCCCGCATACCGAAAAAGAAAGATTAATGATGAGGATTGAAAATAAAATTGGTTGCAACATTGTCCGACTCGATTTTACTAGTCAAAACCCTTAGTAAAAAACCCTTATAAACTTAAACTTATATGTACAGGCAATATAAGTCTTGAGTTTAAAACTGATCGAAAAAAAACATAAGTGTTTCATACAAACGTTTTATTTTTCTGTTTTTGTAGGTTTGAAAATGAGTTTGAGTGCGTTTACAAACGGACACCATGCCTGAAAACTATTCTGTTGTTATCAGCAGCAGGTTGGTGCAGCCAATTCTAAACATTTCACAAAAGACAACGAATCAAAATAGCAAAAGCATGTAAAATTTAATCGAATCCAGTCGAACCAATCAACTTACACTTCACGAAAGTCTACGAACAGTAGTTAAAAAGAGGTAAGTACGACTGCACGAACTACCCAATAAACGCACATGTCACGTCACGTGTAATTTTTCCAAAATATACATATGGGCATTTCCAACGAAAGGTCAACCGGGACAAGAAAAACAATTTAAAAGTATACACAGAGGGAAAAACCGTGTTCAGAAAATAAGATTTTTCCATCTCAACAGAAGCACAGAATGTTCTCTCAAAGGGTCTGGCCCGATAAGGGAAGGGGTGCGGCCCAATGACGGGAATTTTGAAATTTCCTTTTTAATTGAATAGGTTACTTCAAATAAAACTCAATCTGTCTAATTTTTAAATTTTTTTTGTGCAATGTCCTTAAGATATCGCTAAAAGTCGGTTTTTGACAAGGTTTTTTTTAAATGCCAATATCTCGGGCCCCAGAGTAGCTAGCGACATGAAATAAAATCCCACCGACAGAGAATTGAACAAGGTTATAGAAAATGAAAAACTTAATTACTTACACTGAAAACTTTTTTGTGTATAATTAATTGAAAAATATAATGAGTCGGTTTTGGTAGTTCCCGTTATAGCGCCACCTTAAAACTTTTACAGTATCTTCTTTGAACCTCGACGCTTATTACCTGAAAGTTTCAAAAAAATCGATGATACGCTTCCTCAAGAAAAATTTAAAAAAAAGTTCGCACTTATTTTACTTACTCATCATCTTCACTATTTTCATTTATGACAACATTTGCTTCGTTGGATTCAAATATTTTTGATAAAATTGCTGCTGGACGGATAATGCGTGATAGATATCTTGCATGAGTCAAGTAATATATCACACTTGCAGAGTGTGAGCAACAGCCAACAGTCCTCTTTCCGTTGGGACAACTACAGCAATAGCGTTTTATGCCATCTATGCTATTGTGGTTGGAAATGAAGTCGACATAAACACTAGACCACTTGCTGTTTATATGCCTCGATCGAACCTCTAATTTTGTTATTGAGGGATTCATTTTAAGGAATGAAGCTTCAATCGTTCCGTCCTCATTCAGGATTTCGGCTAGATATGAGACGGCTAACGACAGTTGGTAAGATCCAGAGAATAATATTTTAAGCTCGTCTTCTGTGAGTCTAGGAAATTCTTCCAGCGATGACGTATTTAATGGACTTAAAAGACTTCTTCTTCTGCCATAACGCTCTTTCTCAACTTCTTCTGACAGAGTGTTCGGAGCGTTCATACGATTTTTAAAATGAGAAAGTATTCTGCTTCCTAGTTCCTTGGCTGAGTTCAACCTCTTTGCAAACATGTTGTTGAGATACCCAGTTCGTAGTTCCGTGTTTCTTAATGAAGTTAACTGACGCTCCAATATTTTAATATTTTTCCAGCATAGTCCAGTTAATTCAACAATTTGTTTCTCAGGAATTTTTTGATCTCTAATTTTTTCAAACAATGGAAGGCTTTGAAACGCTTTGATCTGAGCAGTTGTCATCGTTGTTTTATGGTCTATTACTTCAAGACTTTGAAGCTCATCTTCAAAGAAAATGTTTCCAATTAAATGCAATGCGCAGCAACGGTTTTTTTCAGGAATATATATGTTTGATTTTGCGTACGCTTGACAACGCGCTTGAACTGGAATTACAACCATATGTCTTCTGGACTTGCAAATGGTACAAACATTATGCGTAGCAGCAACACGTTTCATATTAAGTTCGACTTTATCTACTTGATCAAAATTAAAGTTGGAATCATTGTCCGAATCGGAGGAGACTATCAGAGAAGAGCTTGTGTCAGAGTCTACGTATTCTTCATTCGGCTGCTCATATTCGGAAGCATTATTGAAGCTGGTTGACGACTTCAAACGTCTACACTTATCGCACAGCTTGTCGTTTATTAATATCGTCTTTTTGGTTATAATAGTAAAAAAATGAGCCTCCTGCAGGCTGTTAATACATTTAGGACGACCTTTACTTTCTTTTAAAGAAATGTTACAATTTTTGCTCTTTATAAACATTTTTTTTTGGGTTTATTGTTTCTTAAAATATTCTCAAGTTGGATATTAGATTAAATATTCTTATTTAATTATTTTAATTCAGCACAAGTCGTCTCGACGCTTTGGAATTCCGAAATGAACTAAATATTATTAAGCAATTTAGAAAGAAGGACATGTTGAATAGCCATATAGATTGGTTATGAATGTTATCATTGTTTTAAGTCTGAGTAGAAATATATTTTTTAATTTTTCTTGAGGAAGCGTATCACCGATTTTTTTTAAACTTTCAGGTAATAAGCGTCCAGGTTCAAAGAAGATACTGTAAAAGTTTTAAGGTGGCGCTATAACGGGAACTACCAAAACCGACTCATTATATTTTTCAATTAATTATACACAAAAAAGTTTTCAGTGTAAGTAATTAAGTTTTTCAATTTCAATAACCTTGTTCAATTCTCTGTCGGTGGGATTTTATTTCATATCGCTAGCTACTCTGGGGCCCGAGATATTGGCATTTAAAAAAAACCTTGTCAAAAACCGACTTTTAGCGATATCTTAAGGACATTGCACAAAAAAAATTTAAAAATTAGACAGATCAGTTTTATTTGGAGTAACCTATTCAATTAAAAAGGAAATTTCAAAATTCCCGTCATTGGGCCGCACCCCTTCCCTTATCGGGCCAGACCCTTTGTGAGAACAAATGTTCCGAATGTTCTTGAAATGAGCACAATTCAGCTCAGCACCGAAGAGAATAAGTAGCCATTCAGACGTGCGGCTGCAGAAGTGGGCAATAGCCTAACGAGCTAACACGTCCGCCGTCGCGTCTTGGGCTCTACTCCCAGTAAGTCCCAACAATTTTTCTATCTTAATTTAATAAACTAAGGCAGGTGAGGTGAGGTGTTGTCTCTGCGGACTTGGAGCTGGAATCGGACCTTGACCTGGAATTTGACCAGAAATTGGACTTGGAATTAGACCTGGAATTGGATCTGGACCCTGGACCTCTGGATCTGGACCTCTGGTCGTGGATTGGATCTTGAACCCTGGACCTCTAATTTTTTTTGAGCTTAAAATATTCTCAAAAACTGAACATTTCAACTCACATCAAGATTTTGCGTTCTCAAAAAAAGTTCTCGAAGTGAGAAATGGTTCTTGAAGTGAGAAAATCCGGTCATGATTAGTTTTTGACACCGAATGTTCTCACTTGGAGTCTAATGTTCTTGGTTTTTTCCCTCTGTGTATGTTTTATCATATTTTTATAGGGAAACAATCATATTGGAATAGTGTAACGGTTTTTTGTGTCTAGGATCTGACGTTTTTTTATACTCTGTACCGTAGGTACATAGAGTATTATAAGTTTGTGCAAAAGTATGTAACATCCAGAAGGAAGCATCTCCGACCCCATAAAGTATATATATTCTTGATCAGCATCAACAGCCGAGTCGATATAGCCATGTCCGTCTGTCCGTCTGTCCGTATGAACGCACAGATCTCAGAGATGGTAAGAGATAGAGGTTTGACGTGTATGGGACATATGCTTCTTATGTCTGCAAGCAAATCAAGTTTATTTTCAATTTTGGCCACGCCCCCTCCCGCCCCCGCAATTTAGAAAAAACGTCATATCTCCCACAGTTTTGAAGATAGATGGCTTGTTCCTTCTGAACATATTTAGTTATTAGGATAACTTATCGATCCGCCAAAGGAATGAAGAAGATCGGATGAACGGTTTTCGAGTTATGATCAAAAGACAAATTTTCTTGGTACAGAGTATGTTATAGTCGGGCTTGACCGACTTTCTTTCTTGTTTAAGGATAAAAAGGGGACGGGTAGGAATTTCTAAAATCTGAAACAGACTTGATCTGCGTATGGTATACATCACCTTCATGCAAAACTTTGTGGCCCTATCTCTTATAGTTTCTGAGATCGACAGGCAGAAGGAAGCATCTCCGACCCCATAAAGTATATATATCATTCTTGATCAGCATCAATAGTCGATTCGAATTCGATTCTGTATGAACACCTAGATCTCAGAAACTAGAAGGGCTAAAGCCACCAAATTTTAAATGTAGACTAGTATTGCCGGCACGCAGATCAAGTTTGTTTCCAACTTTGGTCACGCTCCCTCCCACCACCGCAATAAAAACTATCTTGAATATCAGAGATCTGCACGAGTGCACTGCAACTACAAATGCACTGCATAAGTACTTGATATTTTCACACCCGAGTGTCCCAAGCACTGCAACAAAATGTATACAGTAGTATTTCTACTCGCGGCATATTTGTGGTTCGCACACGAAGTGCCAAAAACACTCGCGATGCTTATTGCTAATACTCATACAAAAAGAGAGCTCAAAAATTTGAGTGTGGAATCATCCACCAACAATTCTGGCAACGCATTTTCTACTTGTCGCTCACTCACTTGAGTAATTTTTTTGCTCATGCTTGCTCCTTGTTGTATTTTTTTTACTGCTGGCTTTGTGTGTCCGCTCTCTGATAATGCCTTCGGCTTCTGTCCGTCTTTTTCCTTCCTCGGCAAATTGATCTCTAATTCACGACTCTGCTTTGACGTCGACGTCAGCAGAACCGAATTCTGTGCGCATTGTTGTTGCATTGTATGAGGAGGAGGAGGATTTGGAGGCGGAGGAAGAGGAAAGAGCAAAACACAATACATACATGTATATTAGTAGTGTGTGAGCTGAGAGCACGGAGTATTTTGCGTATTCCTCTTCGCTCTCTGAGTAAAATTAGTATGTATACTGCACTTTGCAGTGCGAGTGCGTCCGCTACCTCAAAGACGAAAGCAACATGCAGTGTCGCTCAAAGCAGAGACAATCAAATTTGACATCCGCTCAAAACAGACACCAGTCACAGAAGTACTAGTACGAAAATGAGTGAGTATATCATTTGACTAGACATTTTGAGTGTCGAGTGGAACTGCGTACGCTTTTTCAGCGAGTGTACTCGAGTCAAGAAAACAGGCACTCGTGCAGATCTCTG
>JAWNNO010006069.1:0-20252 GCA_035044985.1 Lordiphosa fenestrarum
ATCCACTTTGAGTGCAATCTTACGATTTCGCGTGAAATGCTACGGGTCTCTTGATTGGTTTTCCACAAAACTTTCAAATTCTTTGCTATAATTCCAGCACTCTTTCCTATGGTATGTTTTTCGACCAAATGTAATTTGAAAAATCTTTGCAGTATTTGCATTTTCGTCGGCGGTTTGTCAGGATTAAGGGCATCAATCATTTTGCCCACAAACCACACACTCCTTGTTTTTATCAAAGGCATATCTATTTTGAATGAAATTGTGAAGAAGATTTTAACTATTCCATAAGAATTTAAACTTACCGGTGCAATAATAGTTCAGTTTTATAAATCAGGCAGCAAATCAGAATCTAAAATAAGCGATGTTGTACTGATAAACAAAATTGCACTTGTAAACGGGGATCTTTTGTTTTTTGATTTATTTCAATTTCACAATATTCTCAAGGCACCTTCGCTTCTCGGGTTTTTCTAACGGTGTGACTTCCGTTCGCGTTCTATGGGTGCATTTGTACTAGCAACAAAGCCTTGGTTCACGAATTATGGGCATTTTTGTAAAAATTATTATAAGATTCTTGCAATGAAAAAGCTTTAAAAGCGCATAACTCTGGAACGGTAAGACCAAATTCAAATTTTATTATTTTCATTTTTTCAAAATTTATCCATCTTTTAAACTGCATCACTAGTTTTTTTAGTTTTCATAGAAATTTTAAAAGTTATAATGCCTTTTTTACAACATTTATGAAAAATTTACGAAAAAATGTAATAAATGTTACCTAAATGAGCAAAAGCAAAGAAAAAGCTTATGGTTTATGCTCATAAAAGTAAAATTTGTACATTTTGCTTTAAAGATGTTGATTTGATTTGTTGAAGTAATTGGTAAAATTCAAAAACACTACGGAATACTCAATTTTTGTGGAAAACACGACTTGCGCGACCTCTAAACGTCTTCCGAAAAATCTAAAAAAAATCTCAAAAAATTTTTTTTTGGACACCCTAATGTACAGGGTTGTCCATATTCGACGGACCCATCTGGCAACGCCATAACTTTTGACAGAGATGTCAGATCGCTTAATGACATACCGCGTTTGAAGCGTCAGTCCAAGCAGACAATGGAACAACACACGCCACGCGAGCGCTCTGAAATAGTTGAAATTTACATTCAACAGAACAAGTCAATTGTGAAAACTCAACGTGCTTTTAAAAAATTAAAATTTCACATTGAATGGGACCGTAAATAAGCAAAATTGCCGTATTTACGCCACTGAAAATCCTCAGGAGATTCAAGAAGTGCCTCTTCATGACGAAAAAGTCACAGTTTGGTGCGGCGTTAGTGCGAAAACGGTCATTGGGCCGTTTTTCTTCCAAAATGAAAATGGCCATGCTGTTACCATCAACCAGGAGCGTTATCGCGACATGATGACCAATTTTGTGATGCCAATTATTCGTCGAAAGCGTATGAGGCAGTTCTGGTTTCAACAAGACGGCGCTCCACCGCACACAAGTCGCATAACAATCGATTTTCTGAAGAAATTGTTTCCGGGCCGTTTGATGTCGAAAAGTGGTGATTTGGACTGGCCACCGCGTTCGCCCGATTTGACGCCGCCTGACTTCTTCTTGTGGGGATATTTGAAGTCAAAGGTTTACGTTAACAAGCCAAGGACCGTAGAAGAGCTCAAGGACAACATTCGTGAAGAAATAGCCGCTATTCCGGCCGAAATGTTAACGAAAACGATGGAAAATGCTGCAAAAAGGGCACAATACGCCATCAACGCCAGAGGCGGCCATTTGAGAGATATCATATTCGAAAATTGATGTAAACAAATCTACTTGGAACAAATTAAATGATTAAGATTGCCAACCGCCAAATTTTTATTTTTTTCTTTGATTTTTTTAAAAAAAAACATGGGTCCGTTGAATATGGGCAACCCTGTACACCATGCTAAAATTAGGGATGCAAACCGGTTTTGAACCGATGCAAACCGCTAAAATCAGCTGAAAACCGAATCGCAATGCGAACCGGCGTCCTTTCGAAATTGCTAACACGAACCAACAACCACAAAAAAAAACGGTTCGGTTGGGTTCCCTTCAGTAACGAGATTAAAGACGTGAAGAGCGTACTTTTAGACAAAGATACCTGTAATTTTGGGATATTATATCGATTCCCTCAGCTACGATTTATAAGACTTCTGGTTAAGATGGAGATGCTTCCTTCTATCCTTTACAAACTTACGAACAATTTTATTATATCCTCTGCAAAAGTATAAAAACATTTTGTACTATTTACTCTTACTTACTCTTTTATAATTTTATATTTTTGGGTTCCGTCCAAAATATCAAAGGCTGGCAAAAATCGACCTTGGACTTCAGCCACGTCCGAGGCAAAATCCTTCTTCACACATGACATCCTTGTTGTATCTAAAAAATAAAAATATTTAAGCAAATAAGTGTAGCACGCAATAATTTGGGACACACACGTCTGCTTCTCTTGAGTTTATTAGGCGAACTGCCGTCAACGCTCTTGGCTTGCTGATAATATATCAAAATATCAATATATCGATATTTTTAAAAAAAAAATATTTATAACGAAATTTTCATGAAGTTTTTCATGTTTTCGAATGAAATTTCAGACTTTTAGCATTACAAATACCTGAGAAAATAACGTGTGAGTTTTTCACGATATTAAGGGCTAATTTCATGCAAAAAAAATCATGTACAGACTATTTACGTGAAATATCATGCCACCGGGTGTACTTATTTTTCTCAACACACGACGCAAAGTCCGACTGGGTAGGCCTCTATATTCTTATGTATGTGCGTGTACGTGTATGTGTATGTTTCGCCAAAAACAAACTTTTCGCTTACAAATTATTTATATTCAAGTTAATTTATTGGAAAAAAGTTTATTGTTTTATTCAACATGTGTTAATGTAAGAAAAAATGTAATGCCAGAAAAGTCGAGACTTTTCCCGCGCAATTTTTTGACAGTGTGTGTGTGCGCATCACTAAGCCTTAAGGCTTAAGGCTGCTGAATACCCTACAACTGCAAAAGGGAGTATATTGTTTTTCACTTAAAAGGCATCTAAGCGTAAAAGCGTAAAAATAAATTTTTTTTGGTTTACTTTAGTTTTTAGAAATGTTAGTAGTGTAAGTTGAATTAAGTTTTTATTTGTTTGTTAGATATGTAAGAAATAAATATTAATGAAAATTAAAAAAACAATATTGTACAATATCTTCATTAAGGGGATAAAACGTGTAAAGATTCGCTTGCGAGCCTTTTGTGATATTGTATCGAGAAAAAGTTACTCCCAAAAGATATCGCAAAAGACTCGCAAGCGAATCTTTTATAAATCGTAAAAAATATTAGAAAAGGCCCGTTAAAGATAATGCAAAAGGCTCGCAAGCGAATCTTTTATAAATCGTAAACAATATTAGAAAAGACTCGTTAAAGATATCGCAAGAGGCTCGCAAACGGATCTTTTGCGAGCTATCGAATACGAAACCTTTTCTGCCACAAACTGAGCGACCAGTGATTCGTTTTCTTATCGTTTTTGGATCTGTTTGCGATAGTTTTACACGTTTTCGTTTCGCGTAACTATCATTTGCAATATCGCTTACGAGGGTTTGGTCCACTGGGTTTTTATTCTTATGCATTTGTATGTGTGTGTACTTTCCGCGAATTTCGGTGCTTTGTAAATATTATTTAAAATGTTTTATTGAATTGCCTTCGCTTAATCTAATTAATTGTTGTCACCGTATGTACGTGGTCGTGTATGTATTTATGAAAAATTTTCCCGCGCAATTCTTTGACAGTGTGTGTGTGTGCGCGTCACTACTCAGTCGGACTTTTCATCATGAAAAAGGTACTTTTTCATGCTTACTTTTCACGTAATAAGGCATGAGAAAACCTGAGCCTTCGGCTTCGTTTTGCAATGGAAACGCCGAAAAACTCAGGGGTGTTAACCGTTTCCGTTTAGGTGACGTCATCAGCCTTTCTTAGTACTCCAGATGTACTTACTTTGTATATCGTAGATGGGAAGACATGAGACGTTCGCTTACGAACCCCTGAGTTTTTCATGTTTTCGAATGAAATTTCAGACTTTTAGCCTTACAAATACCTGAGAAAATAACGTGTGAGTTTTTCACGATATTAAGGGCTAATTTCATGCAAAAAAAATCATGTACAGACTATTTACGTGAAATATCATGCCACCGGGTGTACTTATTTTTCTCAACACATGACGCAAAGTCCGACTGGGTAGGCCTCTATATTCTTATGTATGTGCGTGTACGTGTATGTGTATGTTTCGCCAAAAACAAACTTTTCGCTTACAAATTATTTATATTCAAGTTAATTTATTGGAAAAAAGTTTATTGTTTTATTAATGTTTATGTTTATATAAAAACTCAAAAAAATTAAAATGCATTTAAAGTTAATGTTATTTTGAAGGGTTTAAGATTTTTATACTGAAATATAAAAATATCAAAAATATCAGATATATCGTTATATTTTGGTGATAAATATTGCAAAAACCTGATGATATTTTTAAAAAGTGATAATCATCGATACGATATTTTTTACATATTTTCACAACCCTACAACGCTCCTTTTCCTCCTTATGTCTAAGTGTTGTACAGTGTTCACATTTAAGTGTTGTATATAATACTAAGTTCTAGATATGGACGCCAGCTAGTGGTGGCCTTTAATCACGACTTACTACTACATAAGTAAACTCATTTTTTAAGTTCATTCATCGGTAGCAGTCGATCTTGCTTGGCGGAAATTGCTACACAGTAAAATCATTGCGCCTCCAAAACATCTTAAAGCTTAGAGAGCTTCCAATGCGCGGTGATTCGCAATGTTTTATGTCAATAGTTTGAAGGTAATTTTAATGCTGAAGCAACTGCAACACTTTTTTATTGACCAATTGACATATTTTCCGTCTACAATTGCCAACTATGAAATCTTCTTTACAATATAAACTTAGAAACAAAAATTATCCGATATCTTTTTTTCAGGCACGCCTTCCACGTCTGCTTGCAACAGCCAAAAAGAAATACGAATTCTCATTGGCAAGTCACCATTTGTTTGGCCGTTTATTTAAAATTTAAAAAGCTCTTCTTCATACTTTTCATGAAGCTCGGCCGCAGTAGCACTACTTATTTCAGGACGCTTTATATTTCGGGGCGTTTCCGTTTTCCGTAACGCTTGCAACGCCACTGTTTGGCAACTATAGTCGCTGGTGTGGCGTTTCATTTCGGCAGTGCATTTTGAAATTATCCAACGTTAAGCAAAGCGCCCCACAATTGCACCAAAACCATAAACACCCGTCCGCAACTGCAACAACAAAATGCTCCTGGCCAACTGCCACTGCCCTATAATTGCGGGCACCGTTTTCATCGACATCTAGCACAAGCTTCATTAAATACACATCAAGTACTTCAGTGAAGTCATATTCGTCAGGAGCAGCATGTGACACAGCACCTTCTAGCTCTTCACCAGCCTCAGGAGCATATTCCTCCTAAAAACAACTGCCTCTGGATAATCATTGAATACACCAGAAAGTGACACATGTGACACAGCATCATAAAGCTCTTCACTAGCCTCTGGAACGACTGCCTCAGGAGCAGCTTGTGCTAAAGCGGCTGCAGCCATTTTTTTGGCTTTTCTATTGGCGTTAAGCATCTCCGACCCCATAAAGTATACTTATATGTTCTTGATCAGCATCAACACCCTAGTCGATATAGCCATGTTCGTCTGTCTGTCCGTTTGAACGTACAGATCTCAGAGATGGTAAGAGATAGAGGTTTGACATGTATGGGACATATGCTTCTTATGGCTGCAGGCAGATCAAGTTTATTTTCAATTTTAGCCACGCCCCCTCGCTCCCGTGCAATTGGGAAAAAGTCATATCTCCCACAGTTTAAAAGATAGATGGTTCGTACTTTCTAGACATATTTAGTAATCAAAATTACTTATCGATCCGCCAAAGGAACGGTGAAGATCGCATGAACGGTTGTCGAGTTATGATCAAAAGACTGTTGCAGCTGCAGCACAGTAGCAGCGCTGCTTTCAGCTGCTTATGCAGCATCAAAATTTATGCTGAGCGTATTATTTCGTTGGTACAAAGTATGATATAGTCGGGCTTAGCCGACTTTTTTTCTTGTTTTTTATATAAAAAACATCTCATACCCAATAAAAAGAACCATTATAATATTTTTTTATTCAATTACAAATTTTATTTAGAAATCATACGTATTAAATAAAACCTCAAGAAGTACAGAAGCGAAACATACAAAATATTGGCGGTAAATCTTGTCACATATACAAAACAGTGTTTACTTCTTTAGTCACTTATATTCTACAATAATCCTTAACATTTGTATAAAGGTTCCGCTTGGATACAAATCTTTATACATATTTGCTTAAATTTAAACAATCAATAGACCAGAATCATATTCGATCGAGCCTACTTAGTTTTCGCTTGCTAACAATTCCTTATCTAGAGAACTAACTACATGGACATTTCTGGACAATGGTTGAACCCAATAACACGCTCTTTCATATTCTTCTAGCTGACTTCAGCAAAACTTTGTTCAACTTACGAAACTGGGCAAGTTGGCAAAATTTCGTTGTTCTTTGTCATCAGCTGAGCCTTGCACTTCCATGCTGGGCCTTGGCATCGATTGATTTCAGAGCAAAAGATTTGCAGCACACAAAACTACGAGCCGAATGCAATGCCAATGCCACCTGGATTGAGTCTTATCGCCTTACGTCGATTCGCTGGCGCCGTACAGCAGATTGTCCAATTTCAATTTGTTGATCTTATCGCCGCGTGCTCCATGTCCTGGCCGTCCCCAAAACAATTCGAAGGTGTCGAAGTGCTGGTTGCAAAGGTCTCGATCCAGCTGCTTGGAAACGGAGACGGAGCGACGCTTTTGGGATATTTGAACATTCAAGTCGTGCAGGTAGCGCATATCGGCGGCCGTTTGTATCCTGCATGGGCGGGCGTTGATTGGGTTTGGGATTTTTGATTTGGTTGTGGGGTTCATAGAAGATTGGTATTATGATTTGGTTTTGGTTTGGTTTGGTGTGATTGGGTTTGCTCTTTTGGTTGCTATACTTTCACTTGGATTACAATGGATAGTTTCTTGCTGAATGAGCGGCAAAAGAAGTGGGGTAGAGAAACCATTAACAACACAAAATGACAGACCATAAAGATGGGGGTGGGGCGAATGGGATTTTCAAAATGGCGCAGAGCAAGCAAATGAGAAACGGAACTGATGGGGCGGAAATGGGGGATATGACCTAGCGGATGTGCAGGGTCAGCCGCTTGAGGCAGCAGCCCGTGGACGTGACTTGGGGGCAATTGCAACTGCAACACGGCAGCTTGGGCGGCCGCTTCATGTGGCTGATGTTCTTGATGATGCTGTTGATGCACTTATGGTTCTTGGTCTTGTGCTTGGATGCGTACCTATCATGCGAGGGTGTCCTCTTGGTTACATCTGTGCTGGACAGGCTAATGGGTCGATGCATGCCACGTCTGCGTGCCAGCAAGGGCACCAGCTCCACGCCGCCTCCTCCACCTGCTCCAGCTGTGCTGGCATCGGGCGTGTCAATGCTGGTGACTGTGCCAGTGCTGCCCGGACAATGGCCACGGGCCAGACGTGGGCACAGTTTGACCGGCTTACATTCTTGTGGACTTAAATGATGTACTATCTTGGGTGGCGGACCCGGTCCCTTCTTAAGCGGCGGCACAGGCTTCAGTGGGCTGTTCGTGGAGGTACAGGTGCAGGTGCATTGCTCGCAGCAGCGTAGCGGCTTGGCCGCCTTGCTGGGTTTTGATTTGCGAAATGTATTCTTCTCTGCAGGCGTTACCGGATTGTCCTGATCCAGTTCCTTGAGCATTTCCTTGTTAGTCCAGCCCTGAAAGAGTATTGCTTAAGATTTAAGTGGTTTGAGTCTTGGTTCAAATTATTGTAGCAGCTACAAAGACCAGTAGCTCTCTTGCGTCCTCGAGCTGGCTCGATCATGGACATAGACTGATAAATGTACACTATTTATTTTTGGAAAGGGTTTCCTTCTTATGCTACTATTCTCGGATTGATTACTCGACCTACCAATGATTTCATAAATGTATGGCCCACTTCCTTGGGACTGCGCCAGGGTTTGCCCCCCGGACCAGCCTTCCCCCAGGGCTCCTTGCATGGCTAATAAAATGGTCAGATAAAATAAAAGACAAATTAGTAATGCCACGACCTCAAAGGCGTAATAAATGCCGCTCACCGGCTTTTCCAGTTTGGCCTGCAGACGCTTCTTCTGTGACGCCAGCTTTTCCTGCAGCGGGCAATGTGGCTCGCTCTCGCTTACGACAATCTTGTCGAGCAGCGGCTTACCCTTGCAGGGTGGCGAGGGTTTGTATCGCAGCTCTATGTCCACGTGTCCTTTATTGCGAAACGACATTGATGGATGTTCTTTCAGCTGAATCTGTAGGCTCTCACCGTTCCCGCTCTTGGCCAGTCCAACTCCCATCCCAGCGCCTGGCTTATGGGGTATCTCACGTTCACAAATCGTTACGGTGCTGCTGCGAGGTCCGCTCTCCTGCAGATGGTGCACGGAGTGAGCATGGCCCAAACGACCACCTGGTGGCGGTCCCGGTGGTGGATGATGATGATGATGATGATGGTAAGCCGCCAATGGATTATTTTGACACTTTTTTTGCATGGTGAAGTAATCGTTGTATCGACATGGTTGCAGTGAGTTGATGCGGTGGGCGGTGGTCTGTGGATACAAGGGTATGGCTCTGACATTCTTCCAAAGAAAAGCTTTGAGCTTACACTCACCACAGTGGGCGTCGAGTGAAGGCCAACGGCTGTGATGTCCTTGCGGCGTACCTCCATGTTTGGTGCCCCGCCGCCAGGACGTCCCCAAGGGCAGTGTTGCAGGAAGAGATCGTAATACTGCGGAAAGGTTAAAGATATTTACTTAGTGCTTGCACTGTGGGCAAAATCTGAATACAGATACTTGAACAGATACTTCAACTAAGTACAAACGGTGTCAATAGTACAGTAAGTACGAAAATAATTGATTTGAGTAAACAAATTCTTAAATCAAGTACGATTATTCAATACCGAAATACTTGATATTAGACTGTTTTGGGATATATTAATCATATTTTGAATTATTTTAGAATCTTTTTGATCATACTTTTAGCTTAGAAGGGTCTCAATTCAAGCCCGCCTATCTCCCAAAATAAGTACAAAAAGTTCGTTCCAGAAATTTCTAATGGCAGCCCAAAAACATTCTAGAAAGTAAGTAAGAGTATATCAAACAAGTCCAACAAGTTCTTGGCTTAAGTCCATACAATTCGAAAGCTATTCCCACTTTGTTCTTAAACGTGGTCTCAGTATTGAACCTAGGAAATGTCCAAGGGCCATAACCAAAGAGCTTAAAGCTACTGTAGTTCACAAATTTACCATCACTCCATAACAAAAGTTCTAGAACCAGTTGGAAATTTTACGAACAGACTCGCTTAAAAAAACTCGCATTTTCTGTTGCACGCTTTGCGGAGCTAGCATTTTGAGTGTATTTTGTACTCAATCTAACATACAGATTCCTGAATTTTTAATCTTCCTGTAGGTACAAAATGTTCTTATTTCAAAAACGTTTCTTCTCATTTCATTAATATTACACGTCATACTTCGTTTTTAGAATGTTTTGTACTCAATATAAGTACACAAATCATACTTGAAATTTTAAGTTCAAACGGCTAAAATTCTATCATGTTTGGTCTAAAACGCCGGTAGCGTCTTTGTTGTGGGTGTAGTCTTTATGACAGGTTACAAATTTAACTTGCTTTGACCCGCAGCTATTGTCGCACTTGTGTCTACAAATTTTTCATTTCCTTTGAAGATGAGTTTGATACTTGTTCACTCAGGTGGTTGGATATTTCGAAAAAAGTATATTTTTAAGGATATCGCGAGGCCCAGTTGAGCTACGGAATTCTTAAATTTAAGAATTTAACATTTTTTTTAATCATGTCAATAGAACTGTTTTGTGTTTTATTTCTTGCTTTTGACTTTTACAAATATTATAAATTTTCATCGTCGTGAATACTCTAATTATATATACATATTAAACTTAAACCTAAATTGTTCAAATAACAAACATAGTTGTTTGTGTATAAATAGCAGAGTGCTTAAACAGGTTTTGTACAGTGCTCTGCGTAATTATACTCTGTACCGTAGGTACATAGAGTATATTAAGTTTGTGCAAAAGTTTGTAACAGCCAGAAGGAAGCATCTCCGACCCCACAAAGTATAAATATTCTTGATCAGCATCAACAGCCGAGTCGATATCGCCATGCCCGTCTGTCTGTCCGTATGAACGCACAGATCTCCGAGATGGTAAGATATAGAGGTTTGATATGTATGGGACATAAGCTTCTTATGTCTGCAGGCAGATCAAGTTAATTTTAATTTAATTTTAATAGTTTTTTATTGATTGAATAGTTTAGTTTGAATTTGTTTTGGAGGTAATTTTACTCAAAACATCCAAAATAACATTATTACACAAATAATTGACGATTTATTTTTTTAATAGGTAAACGATTCAAAATTGTTGTTCATCTAGGTGTTCATCCAGACGAACATGGCTATTTTAACTCGGCGTTTATAATATCGAAAATTGTTCCTTCTACCTGTTAAATAATTTTATATCGGTTAAGCCGATTCGGAGGAGTTTTTTACCTAACATGTGACACGAGACTTTGATATGTATAAGATAATCCTGTAATAATTAAAGGAGAAACCATTGGACAATTATTGGAAAATTGTAATCTTGTCCGACTTCAGCCGGCAATAAATATAATTAGCGCCACAAAAATATTAACAGAGAAGGTCTTAGAAGCTGTTTATTTATTTTCAAGTGTACAAAGTGCAAGTCGTGATTATGAAGTTGATTTATCCTCTATCGATTTCATAGTAGCCTATTTATGCCTCAGTCTCAGTTGAGTGTGCCACTCCGTGTGCGCACTGTTATTTACGGAAATTGGCGAAACCCCCCGCTCCCTGATTGCCAGAGCCTTTGTTTTGTAGGTTGTTGTTATAGTTGCAACGAGGAGCAATTTTGCTTCACCCATATTTGGGACGGCCCGTAACTCAGTTGCAGCCGCTTTATGGCCAAATAATCAGCCAGAGCTCAGTCACGCAAGGCAGTCAGAGCTCAGTGAGTGCCTAACTTGGTTCTGGTTGGGACACTCGTTTTGATTTGATTACTGAAGTCAAAATTGTCAAAGGGTTTGTTGAACCAAATACCTCATGGATTTATTACATGCGGCTTGGCATAGGTCTTTGAACTCATCGCGTGGGTGCCGGATGTTGTTTTCCGGAAGGTACTAAGCTTAAGTTCATTCTCGATTAGATCGTGTACAATCAGTGTAACCTTACAAAGGACCGTTTAAAAAGCATGTCCCCCACAAATTGATTGACAAAATTTGTGGAATTATAGAGAGATCAACTGGTGTTTGTGCGTATCTTGCGCGCTGGAAATAAGCAGTGCCTTTTACTTAAAAAAGATATTTGACATCCAAAAATCATTGCAAAGTATTCGATTGCTACCGAAACACAACGTTTTCAGCAGTGGAAAAGGATCGCACTAGAGTATAACGCGGCCAATTGGAGATCGAAGCCAAAGGGAGAAGCGACACTAGAAAACTATTAGAAGTTTTGAAATCACAATGCAACACAGGATTATGATGCAATACAGAGTGCCTGGATAAACTCCTAATCGAAGTGGACCCAAGATATGACAGAAATCAACTACTCATTGATTGATCGAATGTGCTTGAAATATAAACCACCACCATCAAACTGTAGACAATTGTATGCTGTTTATGTAACCTGAGAGAGAAAGAGAGTAAGTCGAGCATTATGTGGTCAGATGGCCTGTCCTTAAGAATATCAGGACAGCTATGCTTGGGTATCCACGGATTGCTGAGGAGGAAAGTCGCTCATTACTGGGCGGCTGCGACTGGCCTGGCCTGCCAAATCATAGTCTATGAGAAATTTATTAAATTTAATCATTTTCATGAAATCTGGTGCTGCTTGATTTATTTGTCTGGAACTGGTAACACAAATGTAAATATAATGTCCTTCCTCTCCGAAAATTCGGTAATTATTGTTCCTCGATGGACCGCGAATTGTAATGAATTTACGTTCAGAAAATAATTGGCGGTCATCCATGGTTTCTTTTAAAATAAATTTTGAAATTTTCTGAGTTTGCACCAAAATTATGCATGTGCTTTCCTTCAAAGGTTCGAGGCCCGTATTTCGTTGCCATTCGATAGTGCTAATGAAGAACAAGAAGAAACGAGAGCGTAAGTTAAAGTCGGCCCTGTCCGACTTCGAAATACCCGTTACTCAGCTCAGCTCGCATAAGTATGCAACATTTTTTTAACTCGGCTATTTATTATCCGATCCTTTTGAAAATTTGTGAGATTGTAGATATTGGACACAAAGACTACACTGCAAAATCTGAGCTCGATATCTTAAAAATTGTGGGAGTTATTCAACATTTTTTATTGCGGGGGCGGGAGGGGGCGTGACCAAAATTTGAAACAAACTTGATCTGCCTACAGACCATAATAGCTTTCGTATAAAATTTGGTTGCTCTAGCTCTTCTAGTCTCTGAGATCTAGGTGTTCATACAGACGGACGGACGGACGGACGGACGGACGGACGGACGGACGGACGGACGGACGGACGGACGGACGGACGGACGGACAGACGGACATGGCTATATCGACTCGGCTGTTGATGCTGATGAAGAATATATATACTTTATGATATCGGAGATGCTTCCTTCTCCCTGTTACATACATTTGCACGACTTTAGTATACCCTTTTTACTCTACGAGTAACGGGTATAAAAACAAATAATACAGTGCAATTTTTTAGTGTTCGCGAAAACACTTTTTTTGGCGATGCAATATTTTCCATAACAGAAATTTGCAAATTTATTATGTGGGATGTGGTCAAACTAAGAGGCGATATTGAGTTTTTGGAAGCCGATCCCGTCCCGTCCCGTCAATCTATTGTTGACTAGAGTCTTAATAACAGCCGTTCCGATGTTGGAGGACCTGGAAAGGTAATTGAAATTGACGAGTCCAAAGTTGGCAAACGAAAGTTTAATTGTGGAAGAATAGTGGAAGGCCAATGGGTGTTTGGAGGCATCGAGCGGGAGTCGAGCGGGAGTCCAGCGAGTTTTTCATAGTGCCAGTCGTTGCCCGCGACAAAAGTACGTTGCTCAGCATCATTAAGGAGCGAGTTGCCGATGGCTCCTCTATAATGTCGGACTGTTGGAAATCCTACAATTGTCTTGAAGACGAAGGGTATATTCATCAAAGGGTCAACTATTCCAAAAACTTTGTGGACCCCGAAACCCATGCTCACCCACAAAACATTGAACGGCTGTTGCGCGATATGAAGGGCAACATCCCACACTATGGTCGGCGGAAGGAACATTATTTAGGGTATTTGGCGAAGTTCGAATTCAATAACAAATTTCCTCGCCATTCGCACAGACTTCACGAAATATTCCTGCTATTAGCGTCCTGTATAACCTTGGGAATTGAATGCGAACGCAGATGTCCATTGCTATGTTTTTATAAGAAAATCTCACCAAAATTTTCACCTGCAATCCCAATATTTTAATTATAACCCCAGAATTCCGATGCTGAGGCATAAAAAGCATAGCTGAGAGCAGCAAGTGTGGAGTAGGCCTTATGGGGAAACCACAATAAAAAAAATAAAAAAACGCGCCTTCAACTTTACCTCTAGTGGGTGATGTGGAAAAAAGTTCAGAGCCTCGTCCTCGTCAACCAGATCAAACACCACATTTTTGGAGAGGATGGACATATAATAGACATTTACCAAATAATCAATTTGGCTAATAATTTCAAATTTCAAGAGAAGGTCAAAAGGCGTCTATACAATCGTCACAGATAACGAATCACGGATATGTGCGAATGAGCCGGAAACAAAACAGCAACCGACAGTGTAGGTGTTTCCACTAAAGTTGTTGCGCTCGTAGCACTACGAAGCAAATGGACGCCGGTGTCTGCATCAGAATGGGTTATGTGCCGCTATTCCGCTTAAGAAACATAGGAAGCTCAATTCTGAGTGGTACACGAGTATGTGTTTGACGGAAGTCTACCGAGAAATTCTCAAAACCAACAACCGAAGATGAATCATTCTTCATTATGACATTGTGAGCTCTCTCACACATCACGTCATACAATGCATCGAATTGACGAGTCATCCCCCGTACAGCCGTACCCAAGGATTTCTTATTATTGCCCAAGCATCAAAAATAAACTACATGGTGATCGTTTTTCTGCGTCGTACTAGGCTGTTGATGCTTTTAAGTACGAGTATGTGTTTGACGGAAGTCTACCGAGAAATTCTCAAAACCAACAACCGAAGATGAATCATTCTTCATTATGACATTGTGAGCTCTCTCACACATCACGTCGTACAATGCATCGAATTGACGAGTCATCCCCCGTACAGCCGTACCCAAGGATTTCTTATTATTGCCCAAGCATCAAAAATAAACTACATGGTGATCGTTTTTCTGCGTCGTACTAGGCTGTTGATGCTTTTAAGTACCATGTTATGAAGGTGCCTCTATCGGAGTGGAAAAAGTGCATCGAAAATTGATTTAAGCGATTGCAAAAATCAATAAATTTGTATGGAGAATATTTATTAGTGGTATTCCTGAAAGCGATTTCGATTTGATTAAGATTTCGGCAATCAGCTGTTCACAGCTGCTCCATACAAATTTGTCTAGTGGGCCCAAATTAAGCGAGGAATTTTCGGTCATACTAAAAGATTTATTAAAATTAGATTTGATCTCGTTTCGGTGTGACCGTATTCTTCGGTTTGGTATGTTTGTTTACATTCTGACGCGACTTCAACATGGAGAATGTGGTAAGTCTTTCAAGATTAAATGATTAATTAGGTTTTTATTTGATGCAATTTAGAAATTGTTGGAGCTTCTTTTGAAAAGAAGATGAACCAGCCTTAAGTGGACACTACCAGCTGTTCACGAAATCTAAGTCAAATCGGTGCTCAAAAAGGGTGTCTCCGTCAACTGATTTAGATTTGCTTTAAGATAATCTAAATCAAATCTAAATCGCTTTCAGAATTACCACTATTATTTGCTATTGCTGAAATATAAAAGGTATCCTATGTGTTAATATAAGCGTAAAATTTGTGTAATGTTATTTTTAATTGTTATGGGCCGGTTTCTCACCTCCTAGATGTGACATATGGTGCTGTGTATGAGACGTGAATTCGGACCTTAGAGGTAAAATTGTAACCAACTAAGGAACAATTTTGTAATAATGATCGAGAAGTCGGATTGCCAAGCCCATAACAAGCCATGGTAAACTAACTACTACTTTAAAGGTGCGTTCAGACACACTGACAGCAAGCCATACACGTGTGAACACCTGATACATAGTAGTGATATTTTTACTAAAAAATTTAATATATCATTTTCGAATATATTTCCGTGGTGATATACCCAGGAATATCACATGTTTTGGTGATTTTTTCGGTAATATTTTGGCGTCTGCTCCTCGAACTTTAAATTGAAAGATTCATAATCTTTAAATCAAGTTTACTAAGCTATGTAAATCGTCAATTAGTATTCGAATGGACATAATTCCATATTGTTGTCATTCAAAGGTCCTAAACAAGGTCTTCCCCTTTCTAACTTGACTTATGTTTGAATTTTATCTCTAAATCGCAACATGCAGAATTCAGATTTGATTTCGAATAAGATCTTGAACTATCAAATTAAAGCAATTATATAGTATATTTTGAAATGGATTTTTTTTTTAATAATAATGAGAAAGATATGGAAGTTCTTAAGAAATTGAAGTAAATGGCATGGGATCCAGCTTAGGTTCAATTTTATGTGGTTAAATACTTTTTAATGGTGTACTTCATGGTCTGTTTGGAGTGAACTAATAAGCTCGAACATCACCAGATATTTCGGTTAATATTTTGAAGTGATTTGATCTCTAGATCTTAAATGCCTTCAGAATGAAGTTTTTAATACGAGTCATATATCATCCTAATTACCTAAATATATCTGGCTACATCAATATATAAATTTATTCCCTCCCCCTTTCGGTATGGTGCAAGTTGACCGATGTCATATATGATATCGATATTCTGATGTATTTTACTCAGGGAGTAAGTAATGATCTCCGGAGCTATAAAGTATATATATTCTTGATCAGCGTCAACAGCCGAGTCGATATAGCCATGTCCGTCTGTCCGTATAAACGCACATATCTCCGAGATGGTAAGAGTACTTTTGTCTTGTACGGGACAAAAACATCTAATACTTGTAGGCAGATCAAGTTTATTTTCAATTTTCGCCATGCCCCCTCCCCCCCATTGCAATTTAAGAAAAAATGTCATATATCCCACAATTTTATAGATAGAAGGTTCGTACCTTTTGGACATATTTGATAATCAGTATTATTTATCGACCGGATTGGATGACTATATTCCATAGGAACTATCGGTCGGAAAACTAGTTTTAGTATGAAAACTTTTTTATATTTAATGGAAACGTCTCCAAACTTTGTAATTGTAGGTTTTCTATTTTTCTTATAGTTCTAACAATTTTTATTAAAAATCGGACAACTATATGGTATAGCTGACAGGTCTGAAAAACAGTCTTAGTTGGAAAAACTTGTTTGTTTTTAAGGGTAGCATCCTGCAATTTTGGATTTGTTTGTTTCACATGCTTTCACATAATTTTAAAATTTTTTGGCCAAATCGGATGACTATATCATATAGCTCCCATACGAACGATCGGTCGGAAAATGGGAAAAAGAGTATTTTTTGAAAGTATTTACGCGAGCAAGGGTAAAAAAACTTCAAAACAGACGAAGTTAGCTTAGCTTTCTCGTTTTTTATTAATTTTTATTTTACTCAAAAACTAATCATTAATATCTTAGCAACAAAATAAAAATCAAAAAATATAGATCATTGCGGAAATCCATAGACTAGCGAAATATAATCGTATTTTATTATAATACATTTTTTCATCCGGTTACTCTATGTTGATGATTTTTATCGATGAAAAATTTACAAAGAAGCATTATTTACGGTCCATGATTTTACTCTCCGTCTGAAGTTCAGACTCTGAACAGACTGCCAGATAACTGGAGTTCAAAAATCTAGCCTGCCTGTGTGCATAACCGCACTGACTCTTATCTCAAGCCTTTTCGCATCAAATCAAGATGAGGGGCTGTTTTATTCTGGTCAATAGCTTTTGTATGAATCCTGGGCATTTATATTATGATTGTAAAAGATAGATTGAAGGGATCGGCTTCAGTCATTTAACTTAAAAACTAGAACCACAGGCCTGTTTAATATGGCAAGCTATTTGTAAAATTAAAACTCTCAAACCATATCGGGATCGAAAAGTAAAAAGAAAAAGAGTGAATTCCGTGTAATTTGGCTACTTCAAAGCTTGAAAAATCTCATCCTTTCGATTTGATTGAAGTAAATGTGGGTGCAGCATTCGAAATTATAACCTAACTTTATAGGTAGGTGACCAAAGAATTGAATGAAGGTCCACAAAGACTATCACGCCTCAAATCTGACAAGTACAAAGAATTTTCGAGCATATACAGCACTATGCCACATGGACCCACCTCCTGTTTGTCCTTCTCCTTGCGGGCACATTCCTCAGCTTTCCGCCGCCGCCACATCCGTAAACTCTCCTCTGCATTCTTGCGCTCAACTAGACGCTTCTTCTCATCACACCACATCAGGGGATGTTGAATGTGGTCATGGCAGAAGTTACCTCCCATTTCATCGCTGGTCGTCATGCTGTCTGTCTATTTATCCGGGAACTGGGAAAGCGGAAGTAGCGACGCGTTCGGCAAATGCCGCGTTACTGAAACAGTCTCGTGCTCAACCCAAACTCAATAAGCCACACAGTTGGCTGAGCTGATCCAGCCGTGCCAGGCACGGAGGCTCAACTTTTTGGCCCAAAACCACTTTGGTTGTCTAGGCAGCGTCGGCTGGCTATTTATAGCCTAGGTTAAGGCGGAATCGGGCTGCACGTGAGCACTAGCAGGCGAGCATCTGTCCTTGAAGTTGTTGTTGTTTGTCAAGTCAAATCAAGGCAGGACGGGATTGCATTCGCCTCTGCGTAACGGCAAAGTTGCCGGGGTCGCTGCTAATTTTGTTGGCCATTTAAATATTTTGCCAGTAAACGGTTCCGCGCGTAACGAGACTTGGACATAAAATAAACTTATTTTGTATCGCGCCAAATTGTGTCATGGCTGTCTCAAGTTAACCCAAATTCATGCGGTCTTATGGATTAAAATGGAAAGCTTTCAGAAGCTATCAATATTGTCAGAGGAACGCTTGCGTGCGTTATGGCAAAACTCGCTGAAGTTTAACGTTAAATTCACTTAAAATCGGTGCGATTTTGCACTGCCAGCGAATTTATTTGTTTGCCCCAATTCCGATATCGGCACTCAGTCACGTCCAAAACTATTTGACTAGGTCGGCGTGGTCATGCTGTTGCCGCCGTCGACTCCTTTGCCAAAATGCTGCATAGTTCCATGTTTGGTCGCCTTTGAGGCATGTGCTTAATGTTTGTTTGATACGTCCGTATCTTAATGTATATACAACATTTGAAATTCTTTTTTCCGTGTTTAAAACTTTACACTTGCGTTCTTTTTGGAATGGAAAGCTATCTTTCTGTACTCGCTTGTTCCGGGCTTACTTAAGTGAAATCGAATGTGGTACATACAGACTTGGCCACATTCGATGGACCAATGTTTACAAAAAAAAAGAAAACCAAGAAAGCAACAATTTTTTAGATTGGTTTACATCACTTTTTGTTGCGGCCTAGCCGCACGAAACGAGCATTTACGTGAGTATTGATTATTTATACCCGTTACTCGTAGAGTAAAAAGGGTATACTAAAGTCGTGCAAATGTATGTAACAGGCAGAAGGAAGCATCTCCGATATCATAAAGTATATATATTCTTCATCAGCATCAACAGCCGAGTCGATATAGCCATGTCCGTCTGTCCGTCCGTCCGTCCGTCCGTCTGTATGAACACCTAGATCTCAGAGACTAGAAGAGCTAGAGCAACCAAATTTTATACGTAAGCTAGTATTGTCTGTAGGCAGATCAAGTTTGTTTCAAATTTAGGCCACGCCCCCTCCCGCCCCCGCAATAAAAAATATTGAATAACTCCCACATTTTTTAAGATATCGAGCTCAGTCTATGTGGCCAATATCTACAATCTCACAAATTTTCAAAAGTATCGGATAATAAATGGCCGAGCTAAAAAAATGTTCCATACTTATCCGAGCTGAGCTGAGTAACGGGTATTTCGAAGTAGGGTAGGGCCGTCTTTAACTTACGCTCTCGCTTTTTGCAGCATTTGGCATGGTTTTGGCCAACATTTTTTGGTTTTACTTCTTCCAAGGTCCCTGGCTTGTTGATGTATATCTTTGACTTCAAATAGCCCCACCAAAAGAAGACTGGAGGCTTCAAAACTGATGAACTTGGCGCCCAGTCAAAATGATTTTGTTCGAAAATTTCTCGTCATCTTCAGTCATATCGATGATCCATTGTAAAAACTTAGTTGGATTAACGCTTCAAACGCACAATTTAACTCGTCGATCTGGCATCGCTGTCAAAAGTTTAAGTGCTGCCAGATGGGTCCGACGAATATAGCCAGTGCTTATCTACAGCACTTTCAGGTAAACAATCAGATAATCTAATTGTAAAAATGTATGCTGATGCTGATTAAGCTGATGTAATTAAAATTAGGAAACTATTAGCAAATGTGAGAACCGAATGAAGCCTGATAAATAATAGTTTGAAATGATTTTCATTTGAAATTTCATTTTCGCCTTAAACACTTTAAGCGGAGTTCTAGAAATGGCGACTCTTGTTTTTCAAATGATCGTTCCCATGACTGCTATTTGCTACACAGAAAACAAATGCGAGATAAACTCAATCTTTTTATACTCTGTACCAAAGTTACACAGAGAATACTAAGTTTGTGAAAAAGTATTTAACAGCCAGAAGGAAGCATCAACAGCCTAGTCGATCTAATCCTGTCCATCTGTTTGTCTGTACGTCAGTTCGTATGAACACCTAGTTCTAGGAGACTAGAAAAGCAAGAGCAACT
>JAWNNO010006071.1:0-41618 GCA_035044985.1 Lordiphosa fenestrarum
CAGTTTTAAAGATAGATGGTTTGTTCCTTCTGGACGTATTTAGTAATCAGGATAACTTATCGATCCGCTAAAGGAATGTTATGAGCTATAGCTCATGCCTCATGTCATGAGCTATAATTCAATGAGTCAATAATTTTGTGAACTATGACTAGAAATTCATAGATAGATCAAATCAGTAAGAAAGTCAAGGGGAACTTTGATTCATCTCATGCTGGGCTCTAGTACATACCTATGTTGGTATCTAATCCTCCCCATTTTTAACGAACCGAGGTATTTTAAATTGTCATGGCAGCTGCTACGACGACAACATTTTATTCATTTTTATGACTACGCTGATTAAATCAAACATAAAAAGCCTCTATTCAGGGTTAACTAAGCTTTTTTTTTTCTAGTAACCATGATAAGACTTTTCCAAAGCAACCCATTTTCAGGTCATACAAGCTTGTTTATGTCGTCGTGTAGTTATCACACAGTTGGTTTTCTTTTTAGAATCGAGTTCAATGTAACTTTAACGGCCACATTCCGGCAAACTTGCGTTTTTCTTATTGCTCAAGTCCAATCACAAATAGCAAATGAAGCATCTATGTATGCTTGGCGCCAGGAAAACAAATTCCCTACTTTCCTTGGTGCCTGCTCCAGATGACTGTCACACATCAAATGCTTTTGGCAGGCATCCAGGCAAAAAAGACTAAGCATATGTGCACACTTGCAAACATACATACATACTGCTCCTTGAGCAACTTCCTCAAACAAAAAAAACAAACACAAATCTGTGAATGGATGATTCTCCCTTGGTATGTGCTCCCAAAGCACTTTCCGTTATTGTTTTAGTTTTAGACATTTCATCTGTCGCCTCATGAAGTAAAAATGTGGCAAACCAAATTTTATTATTAGGGAGTTTGTTGTTTTACTTGCCGCATTTGGTTTATTTCTGGTTGAGTGCTGGATTTGATATTTATGGAATATTTCAGAGACGTTCAATAAACTATTTTTATATCTTTGTTTCTCTAGGGTGCAATAAATCCTTAAAACAAGGCCGAAATGAAGTGATAGTTAAAGCAGCTGGTTTATGATCAAGTCATGAATAAAATGTATAAAACCATGGATTAGTTTCATGGAGTGGATTTTTGTGAAATGTGTTTTGACAGTAGCTTTTATGTTTTGTGTATTAAATTTTAAAATGCAGGGGGTGGCTAATGATTATTGCTATAGCAGGAAACTCAAAAACAATATTCTTTATTCATGCTAAATCACATTAAATTTTTTTTAAATGTTGCTCAATGAGTTTTAATTAATTTTTGTTTCATTATATATTACCGAGTAGATTTGAGACAGATAGTCGTCATTGCTGCTCGAGAATGGGTTGCTTTAGTTTATTCAAATTTATTTGTTTTGATTTTAAGAATTCCTGCTTGCAATATCTGCACAAGAAAAAGTTAGGTGGAGTTTCTTTAATAGAGAAATTCAGTCATGAGAAGTTGCACCACCTTGTTGAAACACACTTAGAGTTGAAAGTAATTCTCTTTCGGAGTAGCACTGAACGGAAAACCTCTCCCAACATTCTCAAATAACGGGCTCCAAAAACTTTAAGGGAGTGACCGTTTTTTTTGAAGAAGTAAGGCCCGATAATGCAACGAAGTGGATGCAAACCAGAATCATGGAGTATCTGTGGGCTGGAATCACTCCATATTCAACAACTTTGTTGGTTAATGTTGCCCTTTAGATGAAAATGGGCCTCGTCGGGCATAAAAAGACAGTTCAAAATGTCCTCTCTTCGTCCTCTCCATCTCCATCATTTCAATCATTTTCTAGCATAATATCAAGCGAATCGGCAAGACTATTCCGTTCAGCCATTTAATATATTGCATCGGACAATTCAAATTCTTGTTTCAGTGACCCAGTTATCCATTTTCTAGTATTACTAAAGTTTAAAGAAAAGTGGACTTAAAAAAACCTGACAAAAAAGATAAGAATTACTTATAAAATCCCCACCCATAAAAGCCTCTATTTTTAACGCTCCTCGACTTTAAAGTTTCTTAAATAATAATCAAAAGCAAGAGTATAACATTACATTGGTAATATATTTCTACGAAAAGTGCGAAGGGGAATTTTACCTAACAGTAATATACAATATTGAATATTCCCAAAAAACACGCGACTCCCATACGACATGTGTAGTTTTTGGGTCGAATGTGTCTTTTTGAACAAATAGAATACAAAAATTATTATTACTGTTCTCCCAAAAACCTAGATCCCTTAATTTCCGGACCCTAACTATTGGTTAGTTTTGGTTCGATCCTTGTCCGTCTGTTTCTTTGCTATCTCCTCCGTCAGTTTTAAAGCTATTGCGACCAAACTTTGCACAAAGTCATCTGGTACAAATACACTGCACATTTGTCGAAACTGGCCGGATCGGATGACTATAACATATAGCAGCCATAAAAACGATCGGTCGAAAAACTAGTTCTAGTAATAAAAGCTTTTTTGTTTTCAATGCAAACTTCACCAAACTCCGTATTTACTAGTTTTTAATGCTTCTCCATAATTCTGCCAAATTTGGTCGAAATCGAACCTCTATATAGTATAGCTGTCATACAAAAGTAAGCTAAGGAAAATAGTGTTAGTAAGAACCAATTTTTTGTTTTATTTGATATTTTATAAGATTTCACACAATTCTTTAAAGTTTTGTAAAAATCGGATGACTATATGTTATAGCTGTCATAGGAATGATCGGTCGAGAAACTAGTTTTAGTAAGAAAAATTTTTCTTGTTTTTTTAAAGAAAACGCCTCCAAACTTTGTATTTCTTAGTTTGCTTTGCTTTCCCACGATTCCACAAAGTTTAGTCAAAATCAGGCATCTATATAGTATAGCTGTCATAGAAAAGTAGAGCCAGAAAAGTAGTCTTAGTGAGAAAAACTAGTTTGTTTTCAGTTGAAGTGTCCTTCAAATTAGTTAGAACGTGCTGCAAGGGTATACAAACTTCTGCCGAGCCGTTCAAAGACCGAAATATGGCTTGAAGTTCGATTCTTGCTCTCCTCTTACCATTCTCAAGTCTTGATTAAGACTCCACATTTTGTCAGGGCTCGTATATATAATCATTTTTCCGTCCCGGTTCGTGTCTCTCTTTTTTTTTGAGTCAGGTTTGCTCTTCGCCACCCAGTTCCACCTTCATAAACCACCACTACTCACATAGTTACCTCAACCGGCAGCAAAAGTTTTAAACTAATTACCGTCATCGTCTATCCCTCCAATTTTGATGCTAACCTGCCTTAGCAACCTGTAACAATATGACCAACTTCATTTATAGCTTGCCACAAGCAATTTGTTTCACTGAATCTCTCCACCCACTTGACCCCCACGTTGACCCAGCAATTTCACAAATTGTGTGGAACAGCAAAGTTTGTTTGAGCAAAAAAAAGTTTTTTTTTTGTGCATTTTTTTGGCTTGGTCCTGCTTTCAGTTAGCAATTCAATTAAAAAACTATTTTCTTGTCATGTACACTGCCTCGGGTGGAACATGAATTGAATTGTCTCGGGTAGTTTCGGAAAATCTGTCTATTTTTAAGACCCTGTATCTATTGAAAATGGGCACAAGGGGATCATGACGTTGTGCAAAAGTATGTAACAGGGATGGGAAATATTTGCGAACCCTATAAAGTATATATATTCCTGTCCATTTGTGTATCCGTCTGTCCTCTTATACAAATAGAAGTATGAACTAGTCGATCACTGAGACTATAAGAGATAAAGCCATATATATTTGCATTTGGGAAGGTGTACACCTTTACCTAATCAAGTTTGATTCAGATTTAGAAAACTTCCACACTTCCCTCTTTGACCAGCAAACACCAAAGTTACACTTTGGTCTAATACATTCGGCTAGAAAATGAACGAAAACACACGAAATCAAGAGAACGTGGTATTTTAACGTCGGGGCACTCGTCTGCAGCTCATTTTCCTGTTTGCCAGTTAGGTTTAAACATAGCAAAAGGGATCTTTCGGATTTAAAATATCAAACAAACTGGATACTTCGACAACTATAACTGATTCTATCTATTGGTCTGAACTTGCCTTTTAGCTAGCACAACCGCGGTTGTGGTTCGGTTCGGACTCACGCTTCAGTAACTCCGATAGTCTCTGAGATAAGTGTCTTCATTCATCGTTCTCATCAAGTCAGCTGGTAATCAAAAATCAATCTTTTAGAATCTCTTAGTTTGGGTAAATAGCACCTGTAGAATCCTAAAAAAAAATTGTAAAAATCAAACATTAAACCAACATTGTTGTGCAATAGTTGGCCACGGTGTGCTTCTTACGCCGTGAGTATAGAGCGCCCTGCCACCATTCTTGATCTCCATTCCCCGATTACTTAGCACGATGAATCGCCACGAAGGCATCGTGTGCAATGGTTGCGGTAAAATGGGCTTTAGCGGACGTTGCTATCGTTGCTTGAGCTGTCGGGATTTTAATATCTGCGCGGAGTGCTACGACCATGATTTCACCACCGTGGATCATCCCTTCGACCATCCCATGAAGTGTGTCTATACTCCGGCTGATGTAGAGCTCTATTTTGGTGGCGAGTACATCAGTAGTGATCCACCGCAGAGTTACAGATGTCCGTACTGCAAGCAGTGGGGCTTCAATGAGTCGACTTTCCTGGAGCATGTGTCGGCGCTTCATGCGAATGCTAGCCCTCTGCTGGTCTCCACTATGGTCACGTTATTTGAGCAGCAACAGGCAGCGCGCCTTTTTCTGGAAGATGAGCAACTGGCGGCGTTTTCAGCAACCGCCAACTCTCGAAATGAGCAAATGCATCGCAAAGAAGGCTCTCTAGTTTTGTATTTGGAGCCTCTCAATCCAGATGGTAGTTACAAAAGAGCTGCACAGGATTCAGCAACGGCACCAGCCAAAGGACAACTGACGCGCGGAGATCGAACGTTCAGGGTCCGACGAGGTGGAGTCGGTGGAAATACCTCTGCAAGCCCAAGAGTGGTAATCCATGGGCCCATACCTGCACCACCTAGAGAACGAGGCGGTGGTAGTGGTGATGGTGATGAAACCGCAGTGATGCACGGCCCCGCTCTTCCTCCCAACAACAATGGCCACCATGGACCCTTTCCCAGCTTCTCTGAAGCCGTATCCCGCCGTCAGCCTCGTCTCAGTGAGGCGGAGAGACTTCGTTTCAATGTTCCACCCATAGAAAGTCTTCGCTTTACCATCTCGGAGGCGGAACGAAATCGCCTAAACTTTATGTTGCCTGCCGTGGAGTCTACCACAAATGCGCCTCGTGTAACAACACAACAGACACCATCAGCATCTTCATCTTCCACATCAGCTCAACAGCCGACGGGCGCACATCCCACCCTAACCGACATCATGCGCTTCTATGGCAGTAATCTTCTTCCGAGTGAACCGTTTAACTTTAATCGACCTAATCGTCCCAACGTTAGAACAGCTCCTTGGCTGGACAGTCAAACACCTGCCCAGGGTTATCCCACTGGTGGGTCCGGCTCCGCGTCCAGTGGACGGAATGTCAACATTTTTGGAGCGCAAAACCTGCCCCGTGCCTTTTTTCTTGCCCCCGAGAGATTTCCACGAGAACAGAGACAGCGACATAATAGGGCACCCACTTATCAGGTTACTCCTGCCGACGCAACGCCAAGACAACAGACAACACCTCAGCGACCTGCTGCGGGAGCCACTAACTCGGCTTGGACAAACCAACGTTCTGTTGATTTCAATGAGTTGCCCTTGGAGGAGAGTGATCTTCTAAGTCTAAGTATTGCCTCAGGAGAAGCCCTGATACGGTCTCTCGAAGAAGAACCGACGGCGGCGACTAAGCAGCGAGAACAGGAACGTCAACGATATCTTTGCCATCGCTTTCTCTCACCTCGCCCCAAAGAAGACCACGGTGGATTCCTCATCCAACGTGCCGAGTTTGTGGCCCAGCTGCTAGCCTCGGCTTTGTGCGAAGAAGAGCTTCATCAGTTGACCATAGTAGATGAGGATGAGGAGCATGTTACTACAACCACCTCAATTACCACTGCTACGCCCAAGTTGAAAACACGTTCGAGTGGCGAATCCTTGGGGGCTGGCGATGCGGAGCCACGGTGATTGAAGAAGATTCGTTTTTTTATTTTGTCAAGATTTTTAATTTTGAATTCTTGTCTCATTCGCTCTCGATATCTTTTAGGAATGTTAAATTTATAGCTATACAAGAATCTACATTTGGTACTTTGTGAGGCTTTTTGAAGTCAAGTAAATTCAACTAGTTTTATACACACAAACATAAGATTTCTATTCTGTGGGTAGACATTAGAAAGGAACTTGAAATAATTCAATTTTAGGTAAAGGTATGACTTACGGGAAAAAAGAGGAACAACCCACCGAAAACCAATTATCAATGGACGCAGCAGGTCCGGAATCAAACCTCTTGGAATATGGTCGGACTCTTGAACAAAACCAGCCTTGTGCTTGTAATACCCCGAAATCCCGTAGCAGCTATTCCCGATGTTATGCTCAAAACGCAGACTTCTCATCCCTGGTTGCATTCTGCAGATTGATTCATTATAGTTCTTTTCTTAACTCACAATATGACTTTGGAATTGGATAGAAATCAGAGTTATTAACAACAATTATTATTACAATCACCGAACCGGTTGAAGCACGGAATTCCGACTTTTGTTTTACTGTGAACCGAACCCTGAAACGAACCTTTTTAGAAATAAAAGCTGAACCCGAACCGGTTCCGAACCTAAAATTTCGGCTCGATTTAGCACTAAATGTAGACTTCAGAAAATATTACCTTCTGTCTAGCGACTTTATCTGTTATCTGGTTGGTTTAAAACGATTGAGTCCTAAATTGGACAGGAAAGTGTAATAAATGAAAACGCAGAAAATGGAATTTAGAACTACTTACAAAATCCCCACCCATTATAGCTGCTGTCCTCCTGTCTAAGATTCTCGTCTCGAAAGCTTTTCGAATGATTTACAAAAGCAAGAGCTTAACATTCGCTAATTCAATTTTACAAAAGCCCAATATCTATGTATTCTGAAACGTACAATCAGATCAGACAAAAAACACCGGCTATAAGCGAAACAATTAAGCTTGTAGAAGCGGCGGGTATCGCGTCGTTAGTTAGGGCTACAACCGCTAAATAATGTTGCCAATTTTCAGGATGACCCTTAAATAGCTGTTACAAAGACCGATTACACTCTAAATTTAAACATTCAAAATCAAATGAACTGGGTATTTTGTAGTCGGGGAACTCGACTGCAGCGCCCTTACTTGTTTATGTTAATATCGTTTCAAGCATGGGAACCAAGGTTGGAACCAATACCTACGCCCAAAAACCTCGAACCTGAAATTTTCGTACCTTAACCATTGGTAAATTTTGTTTGAACAAGGGGACCGGAGATCAGAAAAATTTTTGGGCTTAGGCCCTGATTACAATTACCATTACGCAATCAAACCAAAATGATTCAAAGATTTTTGTGTCACATATTACTGTCAAACATGTTCAGTTTGTTCTATAATTTAACCAAGAATCGACTTACAAACGAACAACGTTTTAAGATTATTGATTTTATTACAACATTCATGCTCGATGAAGATCCACTTTTTTATCGAAAAATTGTGTTCAGCGACGAAGGTAGATGGTAGCATGGAAACAAAATTGCCAGACTGGAACGTTACTATAAATGAAGGGCTGCACCGTGCGATGATTACAAACTTTTTTATGTCCAAAATGAAAGAGTTGTCACTCAGCACGTAAAACAATAGCCCAATTGAGAGGCGAGTTCGGTGAACAGTTCATTTCACGTTTGGGGCCGCTCAATTAACAGCCTAGATAGTGCGGTATATCGCTTTTAGACTATTTTTTGTGGGGCTAGGTTAAGGTTCAAGTCGATAGCGACAAGCCCACAACAGTTGTCGCACAGGAAGCCAATATTGAAGAATTAGTTCGTAACATACCGCCGATATGTAGTAGAGAGTATGCTAAAATTGGAACCGGCGTATAAAACATTTCAGGAGCAGCAACATTTACATGATATCATCTTTAAACATTAAATTATATAGATCGTTCAACTCAAAGAAAGATTTTCATACATTTTTCTGAATTTTTATACCCGTTACTCGTAGAGTAAAAAGTGTATACTAAAGTCGTGCAAATGTATGTAACAGGCAGAAGGAAGCATCTCCGATATCATAAAGTATATATATTCTTCATCAGCATCAACAGCCGAGTCGATATAGCCATATCATGTATGAACACCTAGATCTCAGAGACTAGAAGGGCTACAGCAACCAAATTTTAGATGTAAGCTAGTATTGTCTGCAGGCAGATCAAGTTTGTTTCAAATTTTGGCCACGCCCCCTCCCGCCCCCGCAATAAAAAATGTTAAATAACTCCCACAATTGAACAAAAATCGAGCTCAGATTTTGCAGTGTAGTCTATGTGGCCAATATCTACAATCTCACAAATTTTCAGAAGAATCGGATAATAAATGGCCGAGTTAAAAAAATGTTGCATACTTATCCGAGCCGCATGATGTTATTAAACTCTAATTGAACTGAGTAACGGGTATTTCGAAGTCGGGCAGGGCCGACTTTAACTTACGCTCTCGTTTATTATTTTGTAATCAATTACAAAAGCTGCTATACAACAACCTTTTACTTATCTCCAATATCTTTCAAAAACGTTTAGTAATATTTACAGAACAAGTGTAAATCCAAGTTACAATTACGATTACAAGAAAATCCTAATCAGATATGGTTTTTTCATCATCTAAATAATCATGATTATTGTACTGAAAAGTAATTGAGCGCGAAAAGTAATGATTTCATTGAAGCTTTGTTGGAAATGACCTCATTCTGATTCTTTGCATTCTACCACTTTCAGCTATTATACTTTTTTTTTTTTGATAAAAATCGTACTTGCCATTAACACCAAACACATTAAAGCTCATGTACGCACATTATAATCCATACAAACACACCTTATTCGCTTGCCGTTGCGAATTTTAATGTGATTAGTTAAAATATGCATGCAAAAATTAAACTAAATTTATATGTAGGTGCTTTTGTGGAGTTTAGTTCTCTGTTGTTCACACAATGAAATAAATGCGGTTTACAGTTAAGGCAATTTAATTTGAAAACTCGCTTCAATTTAATGCTTTCGCACTGTTGCGATTGCAGATAATTACGCATGATTGGCTACTCAAAGGGATTTCCATTTCATATCCCACCAGCCCAACCAACAAGTTAAGCTCATTGGAATGCGCGCACAGTTGCGCTTCAATTTCATGCATCCAATTATTTTCAATTTAAAAAAGGAAAATTTTATCTCTCAGATTATAAGCGGCTTCCATCCACTACTCCCAGAAAGATTCTTCTGTGGTAATTTACATAATTAAACAGGCGAATGGAAAAATGTGAAAATTGCTGAATTGGAATGTGGCTAATAGAAATGCACACAACTCAAAAACTCCCCACTGATTCGTGAACCCAGACATTCCATTATGGCACGCGAATCTGTTGACTTTTTAATTAGACTAAAGTGGAGAACAATGTACTGTGGAGGGGTTTGGGATGGGATTAACACCGTTTCCCCTTCTTACCTTTCCTCCTGTGGGTAATAATAGTTTATTTTTCTGGCTCAGTTTGGTATTTTAAATATTTTTAACGTTTTACCTCATTTGGGGTAAAATTGTAAAATATTTACTTTGGCTTAAGTTGGGGGAAAAGCACAAAAGTAAAGCCACTCCCACTCGTTTAATATAAAACAAATAGGGACTCTTCTAATACTGCCTTAAATTCCTTGTATTTGCTTAAATTAGAGCACATTTCCGTTAAGTTAGCCAACGTCATCGCCTCCCTTCTATACCATCTAACCAAAACAAAGCATTAGCCCCACTTACACTTGACTTTGTCATAGGGCACATTTGAGACACTGACCTTCAAAATGTATATGTGCTAAGCTCTCTCCCCTATGCGTTCAACATACTACCCCTCCCCAAGCGAAAGCCACTTGGGGTAGGTAGTTTCATTTCTCACACAATTATGACATCATACAGCCAATTGGATTGAAACTGATTCTCTTTCACTTCTTCCGCTTTTCTGTCCAACAGATATGCGGCCTACTACTGGAAGGTGTCCCGTGAAGGTCGTCGTGTTTACATGGATTACTATTATATGGAGAATGGTAAGCAGATATATGGTGTGCCCATTGGTGGCATAGGCGGTGGCACCATTGGTCGTGGCTTTGCTGGGGAATTCTGTCGCTTCCAAATGCGTCCGGGCATCTATGAGTACAATGTGGTTCAAGCCAATCAATTTATTGTCACCATTAAGGATCAGAAGGGTTGCACCATCTTTCAGAGTCTACTCTCCAAATGCAGGTAAGCAGAAGATGAAACAACTAACATTTTTTTTTCCAGACTTTCATTTAATGTCGCCAGCGTTAGTTTTCACTTTGTTATATGTTTTTCCTACTGTTTTTTTTTTCCACTATTTGTTATGCGTGTTTCGTGCTGTTTTGCATGTTTTGAATTTGCTTATTGGGATGCGAGGGGAAACTCCACAAAAAATTATAGTAAACACATGAAAATTATTGATGTAGGTACATATTTGTATGCTTCGAGAGAGTCGTGTTGCGTGCCATAGATTTTCCGGGTCACTTCATATATGAAGTTTATGTCATAGTTGATTGCTATCTGGAGCAACCTCTGACAGTTGGGCAAATGAGTTTTTTATGTATATTAGTTGGGATTTGTGTCAATACGCTGCTCTAATGATACTTATTGTTAGAAGCCAAATTGCCTGATTTATATTTGAAAGTTTTGAAATAATAACACTGGGCTACAAATTTCACTAAAGTGAAATATGGCGCAGATCACTACCTTGATCTCTCACATGAGGACAAATTCCATAATGAAAGTTATGTTTAAGGGTCCGTTCTTTTGATTATGGCAACGTGACATTTAAAAATAAGGAAAGGAAGTCTGTGACAAAGTTAGTTACAATATAGTTTGGGTCCGAAATTCTATGCGGTGCAAACTTCTGGGCAAAGTAAGTCAGTAAGTAAAACAAATCATGTGTAGCTTTCGCTACTTTAAGGATCAATTTCTCATCTTCTACATAAATCGCTCCTCTGAGTTAGATATCTTCTCATCTTCTAGATAGAGCTATGTGTTACATATTCCCACTTATAACAGTGTGAATTTTAAGTGTATCTGGCATCTTTTTATACTTTATACCAAAAGGTACACAGAGAGTATACTCAGTTTGTGCATATCTGCACTTTTAACAGGGATGCCAGATCGACTAATTACAAGGCGCGTATAAAACGTCTGCCTAAGTAGATTTTTACCATGGAACAGCACTCGCCTCGTCGATTGGAATGGTCCCAAAGGGTCGTCACAATGGCTGATGATGACGAGCAATATTGGCACAACATCAATTGTTTACCAGATTTCACGCCCCTTCTTTTTGTGAGGCTAATTGAAATCAAAGACTAAAATCAACAAGCCAAGGACCCTGGAAGATCTACAAAACAATATCTTTAAAAAAATAACCGCTATTCCGGCCAAAATGTTGGCCAAAACCATTGAAAATGCTGCGAAATGGGCTCATCCCTTTATGCTTAAACCATACTTCTTCTAAAGTAAAACTAAAATTCCGAGGTCTGCTTTCATAATTTTAAAAATAATAGAGGATAGCTAACATCGTCTCAACAGATGTTTTTGTACCCTAACTTTTCTATGGCGTCTATATTTACTATATAATCTTTAGATTTTGACCAACTTTGGAGAAATCGTGAAGAAGCATTGAATATACGAAGTCTGATTTTTCTCATAAAATCTTTTTCTCGAACGATCGATTTCTACGGCAGCTCGGTAGTTCGGTTCCGACAAATGCTCAGCGAGTTTGTACCACAAGACTTCGCGGAAAGTTTCATGAAAATATCTTTCAAACTTACGGAGGAGATGGCCTAGAAACAGACAGTCGGACATTTCTAATTACTCTAGGTGGTCCGAAATGATTCCTTCTATGCGTTACAGACACCCCGACAATTTCAATAAACCATCTGCAAATGTATAAAATTCTACTCTATTCGTTTGAATTCATTATTTCAGTTTTCCTCAGTAGCTAAGCGTGGTGTTGGGATATCAGAAACAATATCGATATTTAGCAAGAAACGACAATATATCTTTATCAAATATTTATCTGAAGCGATATGTCGAATTTCGAATTTTTTCGGAGATATTTTTGTTCAGCTTTACGAATGCTTTATTTCGAAAGGTGATTCTGCGAGCTACACCTAAATATGGCGGCTTATAAGGTGCTCCAAATCATCAGCAACCGGACCCTTTATACCGATAACTTCCTAAAACCTGATCCGAACTGTACCCCCTCTGCTTGGAAAAAGGTTTGCCGCAAGGCACCTAAATCAGTCTGAATTTTGTTTTGCTTCATTGGAGCATTATCACTTAAAAATTTACCGAAACTCGGCATATTACGACTTCGAAACAAAATTAAAGCACGACAAAGTTGTGAAATATTAGGTTAGCCTTACATTTTAAGTTCCAGAATCTTCCGTAAGTAAATGAGGCCCATTCCGGAATGGATTAAAGTTACCAATATCAGCCTAGCAGGACAATTCCCTCTTATTAAAAATATGTCTTAACGAACTTCGACTCCATGTACCAAGCCTCGATGCAAAACCTTAGATGTGATAGATAAAGGAGCCGTTCTAAGAATCAAATCTTAGACTTTGAAACAAACTCTAGAATTTCTGAGTTCTTTGATCTGTAGATTTGAAATTCAAAGGGATCTTTATCTTAATTACCTTAAAGTTTTATATATTTTAAAGAGAAAGCTAAGCTAACTTCGTCTGTGCCGAAGTTTTTATACCCTTGCAAGTGCTCGCTTAAATATATTCAAAAAATACTTTTTTCCCATTTTCCGACTGATCGTTCGTATGGGAGCTATATGATATAGTCATCCGATTTGGACAAAAACTTGTAGAATTGTGTAAAAGCCCGAGAAACAAACAAGTACCAAATTACAGGATGCTACCATTAAAAACAAAAAAGTTTTTCTAACTAAGACTGTTTTTTAGACCTATCTTTTGTATGGCAGCTATACCATATAGTTGTCCGATTTTGATAAAACTTGGTAGAATTATAAAAAAACATATAAAACCTACGATTACAAAGTTTGGAGTCGTTTCCATTTAAAAGAAAAAAGTTTTTCAAACTAAAACTAGTTTTCCGATTGTTCCTATGGGAGCTATGAGATATAGTCATCCGATCCGGTCGGTTCCGACATATTAGTAGTGTGCAGCAAAAAGAAGACTCTGTGCAAAATTTCAGCTCGATGGCTTTAAAACTGAGAGACTAGTTCGCGTAGAAACAGTCAGACAGACAGAGAGACGGACAAAGCTCAATCGACTCAGCTCGTCACCCTGATCAAGAATATATATAGTTTATGGGGTCGGAAATGAATATTTCTATGCGTTGCAAACTTCTGGGCAAAATTATAATACCCTTTGCAAGGGTATAAAAATGGAAAATATTGATCAAGTCGACTTATTTTTTTAACAAAAAATCAATATCGATAAATATACTTTTTGAGTAATCTGGCAACCCCAGCGTGGTACTTGTTAATTGCCCAAAAATCATTCGTACTAGAGTAGAAAAGTTGGTATGAATTTGAAACGAATTTAATCTTCAGTAATCTAATGAAAGCGAACTGTATTACTTTCTTCAAAGAATAATTATTTAAGAGGCCCAAAATCGAATAGATGAAGAAATGATTCAAATTCTTACCAAAGTTTTACTATTTTTTAGAATATCCCGATGGAACTCACACAGGGACTTTTACTACATGAGAGATATTAGACAAATGTAATATTCAATCGGAGAAGCTCACAAAATGATTGGATACTATAGGAAGTAGCCTATCTGAGTTTTCATATGGGTTTTTCTGATATCCTTTATAATAACTCATGATGATGATGATGAGTTATTATCAGCTACATCACATAAGAAATCAGCCTAAGAACAAATAGAATTTAAGTCCTAATATAACCAGGCTTTGATTTTGATTTGGATTAAACCAACGGAACCTTGTTAAGAATCGTCAGCAGGTCGATTTGTCTTCATTGTGCAACTCTTAGACTTTCTTTCTTCCATTGAGAATCCCTTTCTGACATTAGTAAATCTTACTGTCTGTCTCTCATATTTTACAAGAATCTTTCTCTAGCACTTTCCCTCTGTCCAATTACCTTCTACTCATACTACTCCTCCATTATGGTACCAGGAAAACTAAACTTGAATAAGAAATAACACTTTGTTCTCTTATTTTCGATGCACTCTCTCATACAAACCAACAACTCATCATCACTTGGATAAATCCGATTTGACACGACTCAACGACAAATAACTTTTTTGTTGGCTTCTTCGCGTGGCTTTTGCACTTTTGATTCGATTTGGTTTTTGCTTTCGCTTTTGCGCACACATCTCTAGCACCAACACGAAATCTTCATCCGCCACCAACAACAATGATACCTACGATGAATCCAATGAGGATGAGAAAACCAAAACTAAATGTCAACTGCCCAATTGCAGCAGCAGCCGCTCCCGGCAACCGTTGAGTGCCTGGCACTCGAACATTGAGGATTCACGCTGCAGCTATACGGGCTTATATCCACGGGCGTGGACTGAATACGATCTCTCCCATTATGGTGTACGTTTGATATGTCGCCAAATATCACCGGTCATACCGCATGACTACAAGGAATCAAGCTTGCCCTGCGCCGTGTTTGTGTGGAGCGTGGAGAATGTGTGCGAGCAGGAACGAAAGGTCTCCATTACGTTTACCTTCAAGAATGGCACCGGAAACAAGAAGCAGGATGCTGAGGGAGAAGCGGAATCGGAGTTGATAAGCGAGGGAAATGCCAAGGGTGTGTCTATTAGGCAGAAAATCGCAGATATGCCTTGTAGCTATAATCTGGCTTGTCGGGTGCTGCCGGAGATAAGCATAACACGTTGTCCTCAGTTCGATCCGGCCGGAAATGGCGAACAACTGTGGGCCCAGTTGAAGGAACATGGCCAGCTGAGCGATGAGCCCACCCAGGAGGTGTTGAAGACCAAGGACATTGGAGTGGCTGTGTGTGCACAGTTGGCCCTGAAGCCACAGGTCTCTCATGAGCTGGAATTCGTGTTGGCCTGGGATATGCCCAAGATACAGTTTCCCAAGAAGCTGCAAACCCATACTCGCTACTATACCAAGTATTTCGATGACTCCGGCGAGGCTGGCCCCAGGATTTGCGAATATGCACTGAAGCACTACGGCAGCTGGGAGCGCCTCATTGATGGCTGGCAGCGACCCATACTAAATGATGAGTAGGTTACCCATTCACCGTTCTTTGAATGCTTTTTAATTGCCCAACTTTTTAGAAGCCTGCCAGACTGGTACAAATGTGCCATCTTCAATCAGCTGTACTTCATCTCAGATGGTGGCACCATTTGGCTGAAATGTGACTCTTCTTTGGGCCAGGAATTAGCGTACGATGATCCTCGCTTGGCCTATGGTCGCTTTGGTTATCTCGAAGGTCATGAGTATCGCATGTATAATACCTACGATGTTCATTTCTATGCCTCACCCGCTCTGGCACATCTCTGGCCGAATCTTCAGGTTAGTTTGCAATATGATTTTAAGGATGCCATTGCAGCGGAGCTAAGTGACACTCGCAAGATGCTGTATGATGGCAAGGTGATGCCACGAAAGGTCAAGAACTGTGTACCCCATGATCTGGGAGATCCTGATGAGGGTAAGTGGAGAATATGATATTTAAGAAGGAATAATTTATGAAATATTAATTACAGAACCCTTCACCTTGATCAATTGCTACAACATACACGACGTCAATGACTGGAAGGATCTCAATACCAAATTCGTATTACAAGTCTACAGGGATTACTATGTGCTCAATGAGCTGGCCCAGGCACAGGCGGATAATGCCAGCAAATTTAGCTCCATTGAGTTTATAGACAAGGAGAGTTTGTATGAGCTGTATTCGCAGGATAACAAACGCAAGAATTCAGCGGAGGAAAAGCAGCGTGAGTATGAAATTTGTCTGACTCAAGATCATTCTTACATTCTTTTTCTCCTCTCTTCTTTAGAGAATCGTAAATCTGCCTCCATGTACATCAATGAAACCAATGGCAAAGTCTATCTCATGGATGCCATTGGTTATCTGAAGGCCATGTATGGTGCCTGCAAGGCCATTATGGAACGCACCATTGAATATGACAAGGATAATGATGGGCTGATAGAGAACACCAAAATGCCAGATCAAACTTACGACTCTTGGGTCATGGATGGCCCCAGTGCTTATTGTTCGGGTCTCTGGTTAGGCGCCCTACAAGCCATGTCCGCCATGGCCACCATACTGGATCAGCCCAATGATTGTCTACGCTATCAGGATATACTGGAGAAGGGAAAACGTTCGCTGGAGGAGAAATTATGGAACGGCAGCTATTACCGCTTCGATCTCTCGCACAGTCACCGGGATACCATCATGGCCGATCAATTGTGTGGTCATTGGTATTTGAAATCCTGTGGATTTGATTATGAAATCTATCCCAAGGAGAATGTTCGGCACAGCTTTGAAAAGAATCTATGATAACAATGTGATGGGCTTCCATGAGGGTAACATAGGGGCGGCCAATGGTTTCATAGCCAATGCCACTGAACCCTCGAAGGCGGGTCATGTGGATAATAGCAATATTCAGGCGGAGGAAGTGTGGCCGGGTGTAGTGTACGCTCTGGCGGCTACAATGATCCAGGAGGGCATGTTCGAAGAGGCCTTCCAAACGGCTGGGGGTATGTATAAAACCATTTCCGAACGAATTGGCATGAATTTCGAGACGCCCGAAGCTTTGTACGGCGAAAAACGTTACAGATCTATCGGATATATGCGGCCCCTGAGCATCTGGTCCATGCAGGTGGCCTGGGAGCGACGCAAGGCGCTGCGTGATTAAGCATAATAATATTAATAAAAAAGAAGTACAATCTGAACAAACTTGAATGTTATACACAACCAAAGATATTTTCTAAGTCGACTCTGGGTTGGCCAGAGGCACAAAAGAGGTTCGTAGCTATTTAGTTTAATTTCTTTTCGATGGGTGCAGATTAAATGTAACGAGCTTATGCGAAGGCAGGAATGGTATTCAAATGTATTAATCAATATATAGCTTTATGTATATGTGCATTTTTTTGTGAGTTTAGATCCTGCATTTCCCAATGTCCGGTTTAAATGTAATCACACAATATAATTAGTGTCTTTCCTCTCTCTGTTCAAGTACAACTACGGAATGGTATTCAACGTAAAGCACAAGTATATACTAAAAACATATTTAAAGTTAACAATTAAGCGAAACCAAAAAATGTTTAAGTTACAAATGTTTTATTTAAATTATTTATGTCTACAAAAAATATAAGCAAATTATTTCAATATGTGTAAAATGTTGCTGTCGCAAATAAAAAGTGTGTGAAACAAATCCTAAATTTTAAATTCTAAGCTATTAGGAACCCAGCAGATTTAGATTTATTTGACAAAAATTCCTGCTGCTACAAGTATATACTTAAAAATTATTGCACCAGTCAAAAAAAACAAAACGTTTGATTTTTAATTGACTTATCCTATGAATTTAATAAGATGTTCAGTTTCAGTTAAAGATCTAGGTTTTTCCCTAATTGGCTTTGCGCTACAGACAGTCTTAACGTTTGCGGGTAGTTGGTTCCACAACCTAATAGTATTAACAAAGAATTGTCTCTCCCAACTGTCAAATTTATGGCGTACTGCTATTAGGATCACAGTTCTTATTGATGTTGCAAAACCTGACTTGTCACACAAATATGATGGTTCTCTAGAATATATTACCTCACGCAGAAAAATAAGAGATCTGTATACTATAAATGATTTAAAGTCAACACCGTATATTTCACTAGCAAGCTCTGTAATTTGGTCAATTCGTCTTTTGTTATAAACATATCTAGCTATATTGTTAAATGTTACGTTAAGTCTTTCTTGGTAGGCAGCATCACAGTTTCCGAATATTTTAATTCTATAGTCTGATCCCAAAAGTCTGAGGTTCATCGGCAAATAATTCTGAGTCAAAGAAAGCTGTCTAAGTACTCCATACGTTTTACCAGTTGCTCTAGTCACTTGGTTATTCCAAGATAATGTATTATTAAATGTAATACCTAGGCTTACAGTCTCTGATTGATATTTAATAGGCTTGTTCTCAATTTTTAGTTTTGGAAGGTCTGTTGTAGTCAAGGCTTTCTTCAGTGGACGACTTACATACATTTGAACATCATCGGCATACATGTGGACATTACAATTAGACAATAAATCTATAAGGTCATTTACATACAAAGAAAACAGAAGTGGGCCAAAGACAGAATTGGGGTACACCACGAGTTAGAGGCAAAGTAGACGATATTTCAGACTCAGTTGCCATTGCTTGACTGCCATCTGATAAGTAAGAGCTTATAAGTTTAATGGCAGTATCCGTAAAAGTAAAGAATTTATCAAGCTTTGATACTAGGATTTCATAATTGACAGTGTCAAAAGCTTTACTTGTTTACATTGTCCATTTGCCTTCACATGCCGTGGTGCAGTCAGTCTTCTATGTCTCCTATATCCCGAGTGCTCGTTGCTAAGCAATAAATTATTTGTTGAGCTATTAATTGTTCGAAAACTTTGGATAAAAACGGTAGGATTGAAATCGGTCTGTATACATTGTTTCCTTTCGGAATGGGTATAATTTTAGCCACTTTCCACAAATCCGGAAAACTCGATGTCATAAATGACGTGTTGCAGATGTGAGTAATAAAAGGCAATAATTGAGGAAGGATAATCTTCAGAAATTTTGGATTCAATCTAGCTAGGTCCTCTGCATTGAACCTAGTTTTAAGAACAGACTCGAGAACATCACACTGACTTTCAGCGTCAATTCTAATACTACTTTTTTGCTTTCCAAGATTTTTAATTTCAATCCAATTATGTCTAGCAGTTATTGCACTTTGAAATTTTGGCAAGTAGGGCAAATTGCAGCGAGTTTTTAAAGCGCCTTGTATAGCTTCAATTTGATGCATAGGCTGAGCTGGCTCGAGGACTTGGAGCAACAAGTTTAGTTTCTGCAGCGGCTGTACTAAAGAGTATTTTATTTAAGAAAGCAGAAGAAACTTTATTCAAGAAGCTCACTTTACTTGAAAACTATTATTAAGTATAGTGAAATTATCTGAATTTTCCGTTTAATTCAGTACTTGAGAGCTCTCCACTATCCCAGATAACAAAGGAAGCCTTGTCGGATTCCTGAAAGATATCCTCTGCCATTATCTGACTTAATAGCAAGTTGCACATCCAAGTTAACAATACGCATCGATACATAAATAACAAATATAAAGTTGGCATGACATTTATATAATAATTTCAAAAGACAACAATTTCAGGTCAAATTTTCAACTTAATTGTAACTACTCAGTTCAAGTTTCTTGTTTGGAGGGCGTACTTTTTTGACTTATCCACGCCTGTAGAAACTTGTCATACTCTCTTCTGCTGCGGCATAGGATCACCAGCGTGGTAGGACGACAACCATAGGATTTGAGCTCCTCCATACGTGCCTGTGTGGTTTTCAAACTATGACACAAAATTCGCGGTACCTGAGCTACTTCAAAGCGTGTAAAGTCGGCTTCATCTAGTAGATAGTCCAAGACCTCTTTGATCTAGAATATTTCGTTGTTAATTAAGAGGGTTAAATTCAAATCTGGCTCTATACCCCAACCTTTGTCACCCGTACGGTGTGCACCTGTGGATGCCTGTCCATGATGGCCTTCGTTTCCGTTACGCTAAAGCCCAAACGATGTGACAAATACTCCACCACCGAGGAGAATTGGCCCAGTACTTTCAATTCGTCGAGGGAGAGCTTCAAGGAACGTTGCAAAATGGGTTCAGGACAACGAACCATCCATGGCATGATCTTATCTTTTTTGGCACGCTTGGCTCGCTCCAGACGCAGCTGCACCGATTTGGGTGTATAACGAAAAGCCCACAGATCTTTTAAAATGTTAATGGACGACACATTATAGTCGATCATGTGCTGCAGATTTTTCTCAAACATCTCATAGGGCATTTCCAGGATAAACAAACGTTTCGATAGATATTTGGTGACAATTTCGGGACTGACTTGGAGCTGCTCACTGATATGATAGACGCGATTCTTTGGTTCGGCATTCAATGCGCCGACCAATTTACGCAGGCGAGGCACTGTGAGACGTAGAAAAGGCACAAAATGATTGATGTCCAACACCTGCATCGATTGAATCAGCTTCAGTTTCGGTTCCAGACGTTCTAGGATAAAAGCAAGGCATTAGAGGCTTCGCATTTAGTTCTTTATTTTATATTCACTGTTGTCCAGGGAGAGCAGCCAGGGATACTCCACAATACTATGTTTGCTAACACCCGCCAATTGTAGAGTGTCCAGTGTTAATGTCAACGAGCGGGATCTGTAGAAACGATGCACTTGCTCATCGCTCAAGATGCGGTGCACTTCGGCGTTGGAGAGACGAAAACGTTCTCGTAGGGCTTCGATAAGTAAACTTGCCTTGGTGCCTGTCTCCAGATTCGATGGATAGGGCAAGTATTCATTGTCCAGCTCAGGACCACTCGCCGTGGAGGTGGTGCTGGTGGTGTTGCTGGCTGTGCCGATTAGAAGTGATTTGGGTTTCGTCTCGATTTGGGTGAACAGCGAAGCATGCCGGCTGACCATTCCTACTGACATGGAAGTGTTGAGTCGGAGGGCACACTCAAAGGTACGCACCAAATTGCGCAACATTTCTAGCTGCTATTTTGTGTTTGTGTTCGATTTAAATTACAAAACAATAATGTTTTGCAGCCGGCGGGGATAAACAGCTGACTAACAGGGGCCAGTGCTGCCAGCTTTTATTTATGTGAACAAAAAAAGCTAACTTTAAAACGGCTAAATGTTCACGACAGTTTTTGGCCTATCGATATCGCAGCTTGTTATCGATAAGCTGATTTAAATTCAATTTTTGACTGCTTAAGCTAGCGCCATACTAAGAAATATTATTTTGGCCAGATTTTTAGGAGTTCTACATAACTTAAAATGCAGCTTGAGGCCCCCAAATCATTTGAACACATCAAACCATCTGGTTTATACAATAAAAATCAATATAATGGCATTTATTTTTCAAAATTCCTTTGATTTCCTTTTTTTTATTTTTAATACATTGAAAAAACTTTTTCCTTTATTTTTGCACACAAAAAATACTGTTTTCTAATGAAATGTAAACTTGTCTTTTTTTAGATTTCACAAAAATCATGAAGTATACATAGAATCTATCACAAACGGTTGACAAGGATCTCAAACATTTACTCTACATCAATATCCTTGGTCACACGGCCCACCCAATAGACGAAACCAGTTTGCACCACTGTGGCCATGAATTTGACGTTTCCCTTGTAGCCAGCTGGGGGAATCCAATTGAATTTCAATCCACTCAAGGGGCTACCCTTGGTTGCCTTCAGATGGGTCAGGGTATCCTGTGGTCCCGAGCAGTCCAGAGTCTGTGAGTGCGCTGCGTCCACAACTTCGAATTGTCCAACCACACGGTTCTGGCCGTCACGGGCCTGAATCATGAAGCCCAAAAATCCCTCACCTCCCAAAGTGAGAGTCAATTTTTGATCTCCGCGCACATGAGATGAACCCGAGAAGCTATACGGTGGCTTGGCGGTCTGCAATTGTGCGCCATGCTGAGGGGTGAGATCGCGACAGGCGGCTTTGGGTGCGCCCTCGGAATAGCCATGGACACTAACGATCAAGCAGGCGGCAGATATTAGCAACAAACGGAACATGGTAACTGCAAGACACATGAAAGAGGTAGAGAGAATAAATCATTAGCACTGATGGAAAAGTTGTTCATGATCTTTTCACCATGTGGTAAGAGAAAATTATGCATTTCCCCGAGTTGAATCTACCAATTTACCATTTTTGTTTTAGCACCGACTAAAAAGTTCTTAAGATTTTAAAAAACAAAAACAAAGGACACGAGTTACCTTCTTATTATGAGGGTACACCAATTCATCTTCCCTAAAAAGCAGCGCCTAGGCGTTTAAGGCCTTTATTATTCATTAACCTTAGTCTTTTTTTGAATGCTGCCAAGAGTTGCCGGTAGTCAAAACTGTTTTATCGTCGGCTAGTGAAAGATATCCCAATATTTCAAATAAAGCCATTTCAAGTTCAAATTAACTTTTTAAAAGTCGGCGTTACTAAATAATACACCGATCCATTCATTTTCAATAATTTTAAAAGTTTTCTTCTTAAGGTAACTGATTTAAAAATCATATTATTGACAACAAATAAATAATTCAACAGTTTTAAGAGTAGGGTCCAAAAAATCCGATGTTTGAAACATCAGCACAATTTTATCGTTGTCTTTTTCATATTTTAAAAAATTTGTGTGTTAATTATTAAGTGAACTAATACGACAATTTGTTTAGTATTTGGATCATAGTTTCTAAAAGCGCGATGAATTCAAAAAAGTGTACATGTACTAAAACTAAAAGCACAATGGTCTATTAAGTAGTTAATACTACTCCCTCCTTGATTTCTAAGTCAAACGTACCCAAATAATCACCCGGCCTCATTAAGGACCCTAAGGGCTATGTGTGACCCCATCTGGGGTCAGCCGGAACTACCTAACCTAAAGTACAGGGTTGTCCATATTCGACGGACCCATCTGGCAACGCCATAACTTTTGACAGAGATGTCAGATCGCTTAATGACATACCGCGTTTGAAGCGTCAGTCCAAGCAGATTTTTACCATGGAACAATACACATTCAACAGAACAAGTCAATTGTGAAAACTCAACGTGCTTTTAAAAAATTAAAAAATGTGAATAAGAAAACCGTAAATAAGCAAAATTGCCGTATTTACGCCACTGAAAATCCTCAGGAGATTCAAGAAGTGCCTCTTCATGACGAAAAAGTCACAGTTTGGTGCGGCGTTAGTGCGAAAACGGTCATTGGGCCGTTTTTCTTCCAAAATGAAAATGGCCATGCTGTTACCATCAACCAGGAGCGTTATCGCGACATGATGACCAATTTTGTGATGCCAATTATTCGTCGAAAGAGTATGAGGCAGTTCTGGTTTCAACAAGACGGCGCTCCACCGCACACAAGTCGCATAACAATCGATTTTCTAAAGAAATTGTTTCCGGGCCGTTTGATGTCGAAAAGTGGTGATTTGGACTGGCCACCGAGTTCGCCCGATTTGACGCCGCCTGACTTCTTCTTGTGGGGATATTTGAAGTCAAAGGTTTACGTTAACAAGCCAAGGACCGTAGAAGAGCTCAAGGACAACATTCGTGAAGAAATAGCCGCTATTCCGGCCGAAATGTTGGCGAAAACGATGGAAAATGCTGCAAAAAGGGCACAATACGCCATCAACGCCAGAGGCGGCCATTTGAGAGATATCATATTCAAAAATTGATGTAAACAAATCTACTTGGAACAAATTAAATGATTAAGATAGCCAACCGCCAAATTTTTATTTTTTTCTTTGATTTTTTTAAAAAAAACATGGGTCCGTCGAATAGTTAATTTTGTAGTTAATTCTGTAGTTAATTTTGTGACATTTTCTTGATCTTTATTTGACTAAGTTAAGACAAGTTTGCTTTGCACAAAAACAAGATTAGTTTGAATAGGTTAATAAATGTGGCTACAGGACCCAGAATTGTGAACAAATCTCGTTTAATACATTTAATGCAATACAAATTTCTCTTAAACAGGACGTTCTGGAATAAAACTAACAACATATTTTACTTCAGCACCTGAAAATACTTTAGGAATGTTTGCTATTTTCTCAGGATAATAAGTTGCCTTTTTTTGTAAACTTGTGTAAATTTTACTCTTAGAAGAACACGGAAAAAACCATGCTGTTGAATCGAACCATTTACCAAAAAAAGAAGGCGTGGTTCGGTACAAAATCTTCGTTTTCACAGATAGTCGGAGAGTCTGGTAACAAACATTTTGTAGGTGCAAAACATTTGTTAATACATCTTTTGTTTACTTGAACTGTTTTAAAGAAATATGTATAAAAGAGTCATTTTAGCGGCCAATCCGATACGAATTATGAGACACTTCAATGAAATATAAAGTCTGGGTTGGTTAGCTTTATTATTTTTTGGTTTTCGGCTTGATTCAGAAATTATGGAATAACTCAACCAGTGCTTGCGCTTTAAAACTGATAATGGACAGACATTTTATTGTCGCATTAGGTTTTTCTGTCGGAGAGAACTTGTATTAGACGATTAAAGAGAAGCAATAAATCCAAGTCCAGTTCTAAGATTTTGATGTAACTGTTTTTATTGTATTGCATTATCTTGGGGAAATCTTTCACCAAAGCCTCAATACCATATTAGGAACAACTTTGACCAAGGTTAGTGAGACCAAACGAGCGAAAACCAGAATTACAATAAAGAAACGACTTGCATACAATTAATTCGATGTTGACAAACTGCATAAATAGTAGAAGCTGGAGGTGGAGCTGGTTTCCAAATGCAATATAACTTAAATTCAACAAGGCCAATGGAAAACCGTTTCACTTCAGTGCAAATGTTAATTAATTAATTAATAGCAACAACAGAGCAAACAGCAGGTGCCATTTGAGGGGCAGGCAGGCGGCATGCAAAACTGTTAACGGCACAAAATTTAAATGACGAACTGACTGTAAAGTCGCTGCTATAAACGAGGGTCGTTCAATAATTATATACATATTTCTAAATTGATTCGGTTGTATGTTTAATCAACATTTATGTTGATCAAAAAGGGGAAACTATAATTGAGTTCTCGATAATTGGTTTTCAAGTCAAAAAGCTTAGAAAAAATCACATAGTTTGTAAGCTAAAACCGAGCCGAACCTCTAGCTTTGGGACCTACCTAAAAAATTCTAAGACTGGCTAGATTTTTATTATAAAGATTTTAGCTTGTATCCGATTCAAACAGTTTCTTCAGTTAAGCAAAAAAAAAACCCTAATTCAATAAGGTTTCTACTATTCCTACATATAAACTGCCGGCTTAAGCACAATTTCTGACTGATATTGATAATAGAGCCAACCCATTATCTACACAAAGAATACGTTTAAATTATGCACAAAATTTTAATAAGTTTCTAAACTATTTTACCGCCCATTTAATTGATTTGAATTTTCAATTTCAATGCCTAATTAAGCTTAACTGAATATTCGCTTGGAAAAAGTTCAACTTGCCCGTAAATAATGGCCAATCTGCATATAAACATAATTTTCTTCATTTAGCTTGTTTCAAGCTTCAACGCACCTCACAACTAGCTAAAATATTCCATTAAAACAAAAAATAATATTTTGTTCCACCATTACAAAATCGAAACTAATTGAGCAAACAAACTACACCAAAATCCACCGAGTCTTTATTTAAACAAATAAAAATACACACAACCGGTTTTGGGACAAAACCCCCATAATCATATATCTACAGAAGAAACAAGAAAAAACTAAATGATGTAGCCGAGACTTGGCTGGCCAATGCTGAATGAACTTTAGCATATTGGCAAGACAAACGACAAACTTGGGGCGGCTCGTGACACTTTTTTGTGTCGTTGACAAGGTCTTTAAATGGTTGAGTGGGTTTGTGCAAGATCAATCGCAGGAAGCTCAATCAAATGCCCACTAGCCTTGAACCTGAAGTATAGGAAATATACTTTGTCCATTGTTGAAATCAATTGAGACATAGACAGTACTTGACAGTTTATCAAGTCTATGGAATTGTACAGGTAACTGGTTTTTGTTTTCAGATGACCCGAAACCCGTTTAATCAGCATGCAAGTTGGCCAAGTTTATAATTGTGTCCATTAAACAAATGGCTTAAAAAAACAAAAACCGTTGAGACAGATTTATGATCGAAGAGCGTGCGGTAAATGCTAATTTTGAACTGAGAGTTTAACAATCTTTGATTCCGAGTCAAATAAGAACAAGATCTTCTTTGCATCTCTGTCTTCTTGTTACTCTTAAGATCCTTTCGAGCTTTTTTCTTTGTTTAACTTTACCACACAATTTCTTGATTTTTGTGCCTTGTCCAAAATGTTTTACCTACCGATTTGAAAACAGAAACCACTCCACTCACAAAAGAAAAACTGGAAATAAGCTGAAAATTCTACACCAGCTTCCTATTTATACCACAAGCCGCGTAGCCTCAACAGAAACATAGCTTTTGTTTATAAATTAAAACCAACAAAAAAGACCGGTCAAAGCTGAGCTTTAAGTCGAAAGCTCTCTCAGCTGACGGCTACAAATTGCTAGCTTAACCTGCTACTTATGCGATCTTGGGGGAACGACTGTGTATGTGCCTACATTAGGGCGGACCTTAAGCAGACAATAGTGTTTGCCTTATTTCAGAAATGTAAAAATTCTACTAAATTATAAATATGGGAGACCATTCACCAATATTGATATTTGAAGCCCTTATTTAAAAATGTTGGTTAATTGTTCTTCTTGTCTACCATGATACCGGATCACTGAAGTTCAGCAGAAAGATCAGTCATATGTATGATTGATCTTCTGCTGAACGCAGCCAATGTTCCGTTTATAAACAGTTTTTACCATATTTGCCCTGAAGTAAAGATCAGGAAGGTATCAGCGTCTTAGAGTTTTGAATTAGAGTGACTTGTTGTACATCGTTCTGATTTGTACACATTAATTTTTAAATTCAACAATTATGTTTGGCAAAACTTACTTTGTGCAATAGTTAAAATGAAAAAGGAGAAATGAGAAGTAAAATTTGCGTTAAAATTTCAAAATTTTTTTTTGTTTTTCATTACAATAATTTAAAAATATTACGATTTTTTATCATTTAAAGCTCAATTTCAATAAACATATATTTAAAATGGGCGACGATCAGTCAATGGCTCACACATATCTTTCCGAATCATTTAAAATATTTATACCATTTTTTTTATTTTAATCCCTGATATAAACACGAATTAAATTTTAGTCAAACAAGAAAGGTCCACCTTAAAGTATATCTTATCAAAACAATAATGACTAAGTGCTTAGTTCGACTTCGCTGAAGTAAATATTAAGTCAATTAGAGCTATAATAAATGCTCATTAGAAATTTGCTAATAAATGCCACATTGAAATTCAGTTATCAATAAACTAGAAAAATATGTTGATCTTTCCTGATCTTGGTTTTCTCTGTCAAATGTATCTATCAGAATAAAGAAAGCATCTGCTACCCTACAAAGTTTATATATTCTTGATCACTATCAACAGCCGAGTCGATATAGCCATGTCCAGTTATTTGGCTGTCCGCATGAACGAACAGATCTCCGATTTGGTGAAACTTTGCAGAGAAAACAATATTAGCTACACGCTGTGTGTAGAATCGGCATATCTAAACGAAACGTATTTAGCCCTGAAAGTTTTACATGTAGAATGTAGAAAACAGAATGTAAAACGTGGCATGTAGAAAAAGTCTTATTACAAGTAGAAATACAAAAAGTAAACTAGGCATATTGAATAGTTAAAGGCTACTTGGACAAAGGCAAAATATACACTATATGAGAGAAGTGGCGTATTTCTAGATAACTGCTTCAAAACAGCAATGAAAACCTACACTATTCGATCCTATTCTAAAAGAAATTGTAGCTGAAAATATGCACAGAATAGCTAAATGTTTCATTTAGAAAGATGTTCTTCAGTCGCAACATTTAGGTTTTCTAAATAATAGATTAGGGTTACAAATTCTAAATGCTATGTATAGAAAATCTGCACGAAACGTGATGTTGATCTAATTCGCGCATCGACGCTTGTCACTTCCCTCTATTACTGCGATTTGCGGCAATGCCGCGCGAGTGCTTGGTAGTCGTATGGGCTGAGATGAAGACGTTTGTGTATAAACTGCATAGACAATGTAAAAGAGATATGAGTTCGAACCTCAGACAAAGTAAGAGAAGAAAAAATAAAAATTAAAGTTGCATGGCTTAGGTTAATGATTTAGTTCCGTAAATAGACTGATTCACAGCTATTCAATTATTTGTATCTTTATTAAGACTTAATAAATTTGTATTGAGAGATTGTGATGTACATCTGAAAGTGTTTACTTTTCTAATTCAGCATCTCTCAAAATAGTGAAATCGAAAATCTGAATCAAAAATATAGCTGAGAAATATTACAAAAAATATAAGAAATCGGTCGAGCCCGACTATAACATTCTCTGTACCAAGAAAATTTGTCTTTTGATCATAAGTCGAAAACCGTTCATCCGATCTTCTTCATTTCTTTGGCGATCTATAAGTTATCCTAATAACTAAATATGTCCAGAAGGAACAAGCCATCTATCTTCAAAACTGTGAGATATGACGTTTTTTCTAAATTCCGGTGCGGGAGGGGGCGTGGCCAAAATTGAAAATAAACTTGATCTGCCTGCAGACATAAGAAGCATATGTCCCATACATGTCAAACCTCTATCTCTTACCATCTCTCAGATCTGTGCGTTCATACAGACAGACAGACAAACATACAAACAGACAGACACACGACTCGGCTGTTGATGCTGATCAAGAATATATATACTTTATGGTGTCGGAGATTCTTCCTTCTGTATGTTACATACTTTTTCACAAACTTATAATACTCTATTACCTTTACTATATATCAGCTCGAAAAAATATGCAATAATAATACAGGGTGCGCCATATAAAGTGTCGGTATGGCAACACTGAATAACTTTGACATTTACCAACCGATTGCTTTTGTTAGACATGTTTTGGAAACATCAATCTAGTACAATTCTGGCCATGGAACGCTTCACACAAAAAAAAAATTTTCCGAAATAGTGTTCATCGAAAATAATCGTTCAATTGTGCTAACTCAACTCAACAAATTTTGATGACCGATGAGGCCCATTTCACGCTTTCTGGTGGTGTTAATAAGCAAAATTGTCGCATATGGGGCACGAAAAATCCACACCGCATCCATGAAATACCTTTACACGTCCCTGGAAGCCTGGTATCAAAAAGAGGCAGTATTGACTGGCCACCCAGATCTCCAGATTTGACCGCCCCAGACTTCTTTTTGTGGGGCTATTTAAAAAGCAAGGTTTACGCCAGCGATCCACAGACCATTGAAGAGCTTAAGGCCAACATTCGTGCCGAAATCGCCACTTTATCGACTGAGACGCTCGAAAAAGTGATGGAAAATGCCGCAAAAAGGGCACATTTTGTTGTGGCCAATAAAGGCGGCCACTTGATTGATGTTGTGTTCAAAAAGTAGTCGAAATAAATTGTACAGGACCAAATTAAAGGAACAAGATCAACATATAGCAATCGGTTGTTTGTTTTTATATTTATTCAGTGTTGCCATACCGACACTTTATATGGCGCACCCTGTATATCTTGCTAGGGTTAAATCCAAACTTATTCCTTGAAAATCGTTTCCTAAATCTCTGTGGCAGAATTACTCTCGAATCAGAAACGAAGTTCAGAGCGAACCCTCTTTCGAAAATCGAAGTTAGTGCTGTACCAGACGCTTATTATTCGTTCATTGGCGTGTTCGAAAGAAAGTCCGTTGAAAGGTTTATTCTTTTTTAGAAGTTTCCGCTGAACGAACTTTAATCGAAACCGCAGCGAATGCGCTGCACTCGCATTGCTAACAGCTTGGTTGATAAAGATCCGGTAAACAAAACAAAACAATTGGAAAACGGATCAGATGAGAGATTCTTCTATAGACTCTTTGGCAGATGTAATAAAAAACATGCCATTGAAATTGGGTCACTTATAGAACGTAATTTTTGTGTTCTTAGATACTTCAAAATTTCTCTTCCAACCCAAGTAACCATTCCAACAGTTTTTTGTTTTGAACTAACAATAAATAATTGACATTTTTCCCAATCCCAGCAGGCCCTGTTTTAAGTTTCTCCGTTATTGCGGCATTGATTTAACTATTTATACTAATTCTAGAATGGGTGCGGAACAGTCTGCCTTATTAGTTTGCACTCAAACAGGCCATCCAGAGCCGAGTCTCGCGTTGCCCAACTCTGAGCTGTACTTCCGTTTGTATTTTGATCACATGCCCAGCCCGGTAACCGGTCCTGTGACAGAAGCTCTCCTGCATTTGGTCGATCATATGCCTATTTCTTTTCAACAAGGTAAGTCCTGAATTTACTCACATGGAGAACATATTAAGAACCCTCTTACCCAGCACCCCAAGTGGCTGTATATGAAAACACAGACCTCGATTCAGGCTATGAAAACGATATGGAAATGGATTCTACGTCTGAAGATGAGCCAAATGAAAAACTACTCGTACCTTTAGTTCAAAGTCATGACGCCATGTTATATGAAAGTGATACGGAGAACAGTAGTGACAGTGATATATCCTTGGGATCGGACTACACTTCATTGGCTTATCTGGATGTCGAAAACGATGGCATTGAACTAGAACCATTGCAATTGGCTGAATTTGAACCGGTTTTTGAATTTGAAAATGAATTGGAAGAGGTTGAAGAATTTTATTTGCCTGTAATAATATTTGAAGATGAGAATGGAAATAGTTCTGAGGAATATGAAGACGAACCTTTAATTTGATTTGTGATGTTTGAAATTTTATTATATTATTAACCCTGAATAACAGTATGAGTTTTTCTTAACTGCATACAAATTTCTAGAAAATAATATAATCTTTCAACATAATTTTACACACTTGCCCAGAAGTTGGGGTAGATATAGTATAATTTCTCTTTAGGTGTTTTCCGAAATCAAAGATTCTACTGCAAACGTTTCACACCCTTCTATGCGAAGGAAGGATTAAGTTTAATAATAATAGTTTTGCAAACTACACCAAAAAATACACCCAAAGAAGAAATGCCTTCCATATGCACCCAAAATGTATACTTTCTTTCCCAATAGTTAAAATTTAAATAAATAAATAAATACATTTTATTCCTAGCGATTGTCATTGAGTCAGTAATTTTTCTCGACACAATTTAAGTACAAGTTATCTTAATTTGTGTTGCATTATTAAACTTATGGTATAATTTGGAGAAAATGGTCTTCCTTTAATAACGAAAAAGTCCAGAACCGACAGGGTATAAAAGTACGAAGTTTGTGCCGACCTTTCGAACGCCAATTTTATACTCTCTACCAAAGACACACAGAGTATATTAAGTTTGTGCAAAAGTATCTATATATATAAAACTGTTCAACCTGACTAATTGACTGACTGGTGACCGTCGCACAGCCTAAACGGTAAGAGATAGAAGGCTGAAATTTTGACTAATTTTGACGTACTATCAAGAGGTACTACTACTACTTATAAATTGTAATACCAAACCACTTTTCCACACTACAAGGTGAACAATCTTGTATCTGGGGACGACCCGGGCAGCCAGATGTATTAGCCGAAATAGTACTGGATAAGTGTAAGGTGATCGACAGACGGCTTAAAACCAAGTCAATGTAAACCAGATAACTTTTTTAGTTTTTATAATATTATATATATATGTTATTATAGCGGGGCCATCTTGGCTGAAAACCAAAAATAAAGAATACTACTACTACTACTACACTTTTCTTGGTGCTGAGTATATTGAAGTCGGGCTTGACGCACGTTCTTACTTGTTTTCTGAGTTAACTTGCTAAATTTGCATAACATTTTTATTTTTGTTCATGTGTTTAATTTGTCTTTTTTGTTTCCTGTTAAATCCTTATAGTAAATAGCATCTGAACAAAACTTATGCGTTGTCAACACTGTTCTAGTTATCAGGTTTGAATTATGATTTTCGTTTGTGTTCTTGAAATCTCTAAAGATTTTCGCAAAAGCGGTTGCATTTCGCTTAAATTTTTAAGTGGAATTTGAAGAAATAATCGTTTACTGATGAGTAGACAACGGATTTGGCATATTTTTAAACAGATTTTTTTCCTAGTAGGCCAAAGTTAATGTGCAAAACATATGTAGAGTTGCCTATATACGTTTATATAATGCCAAGAAATCGCATTAAATTTTAAAGTAACTTAACTAATTATTTTATGAAACAAAAGAACAAAACGTAGCGAATAAATTTACAAATGCTTGTTAAAAACACAGTTGCCTCAGTCTACCAGGATCAAAATCGATTCAGAAAGAAGCCAAGTCCGCAGTCTACTGATGAGGAAGTACGACTTCCCTTTGAAAAGTCAGTTTAAATTTAAGTCACTCCTTAAATGCAAAAAACAGATTTATATGCTGGCAACTATTCGAAAATTTCTACATTTCTTGCTGATTTCTAATATCTCGCAGAAGCAGTCGAAGGCAACTCAGCTGCTGCTGACTTGACTTCCGTTCATTGACTTCCGTTCATTCGAGTCTTACCGTTTCTTTGGCAGATCGCTGTATTAATAACCGCAGAAGTCTGAGAGGTACGAGATATGAGTATCAGAGTTCGTAAAATTAGAAAATTCTTCACAAAAAATACGTTCTTTACGTAAGACTTCTACCCAAAATTTTTGGAATAAGAAAATACAGTCTTACCCTACAATTGAGAACGAAAATACACTTTTTCGGAACATTAAAGCGGACTTTTTCTCGGGTGTATAGTTGTATTTTAATCAAATCATTATGTAAAGTCTATTTCATATTTGTATTTTGATTTCTGATTCGCCTTCTTCAGATACTTCACTATCCGGTTGGGCACTCAGCAGCAACCCCAGGGACCACCACAGCAACCACGATACGGCGGGCAACTTGGTGAGCAACTGGTGCGACAACATGGAATGCTGGCAGTGCCCGTCCAACAGTTGTAGCAAAAATTTGTGCATTGTACACAGGCAGCAATGCCGCAACAGCCACCAGGATTGCAACACATCTTGAAGTTGATTGTTTCCGCCTCCTAAACCGGGGTGCGTCTGTGTTTGTGTGGGTGTGTGCGCTTCCGACTCGGTGTAAGGAGCTCGAGGGTCCTGTAAAAAAAACGGGGAATTAAATATGACTTAAAATAGTAAAATTAACTTCAGAGTAAAAAGTATAAAAATGAGTTAAAGTCAGTAATAAATTAGAAATCTTAAAGCACATTTTTGACTAAGAAACAACGGAGCATAATAAAAATTTAAATTAAGGAATTAGTAGCTCTTAAAATGCTAAATTCATAGAGCAATGAGACAAAGCAAAAGACTAAGAAAGTCGGTCAAGCCCGACTATAACATAATGTGTACCTCCCTAAGTTACTAAAGTTGGTTCTAAGGTGTTAAGGATGTGTAAATGCTTCCCACCGCTGTTCCAGTAGGTGCTGCCCAGTTGGTTTTTCTCTTTAACTTGATTGTCGTTCATTCGATCTCAACCATTCCTTTGGCTTATCGATAAATAATTCGGATTACTAAATATGTCTAGAAAGTACGAACCATCCATCTTTAAAACAAGAAAGAAAGCCGGTCAAGCCCGACTATAACATACTCTGTACCAAGAAAATTTGTCTTTTGATCATAGCTCGAAAACCGTTCATCCGATCTTCTTCATTCCTTTGGCGGATCGATAAGTTATCCTAATAACTAAATATGTCCAGCCATCTATCTTCAAAACTGTGGGAGATATGACGTTTTTTCTAAAATGCGGGGAGGGGGCGTGGCCAAAATTGAAAATAAACTTGATCTGCCTGCAGACATAAGAAGCATATGTCCCATACATGTCAAACCTCTATCTCTTACCATCTCTGAGATCTGTGCGTTCATACGGACAGACAGACAGACGGACAGACGGACGGACGGACAGACGAACATGGCTATATCGACTCGGCTGTTGATACTGATCAAGAATATATATACTTTATGGGGTCGGAGATGCTTCCTTCTGCCTGTTACATACTTTTCCACAAACTTATAATACTCTATGTACCTGCGGTACAGAGTATAACTATGGGAGGTACGACGATTTTTCCGAATTGCGATAGCGGGAGGAGGCGTACCCAAAATTGAAAATAAAATCCAACTGCCTTCAAGTATAAGAAGTTTTTGTCCCATACACGTCACACCTCTTTCTTCTACCATCTCTGAGATATGTGCGTTCATACGGACGGACAAGCTATATCTTCTCGGCTGTTGATGCTGATCAATAATATAATATATATACTTTATGAGTTCGGAGATGCCATCTTCTGGCTATTGCACAATCCTAATATAATCTACGTACCTTTGGTATAGAGTATAAAAAGGCTATCAGCTGTTTGCTGTCAATTTCCCTCTGAAATCAACTTTGCAGTTCAGTTGCAATACCTTTTAGTCATCAGCTGCCCGAATTCTTTTTACTCACCAGAAACAAGTCTGCTACCCAAGGTTTTCTGTGGCTGGAACTTGAATTTTGTGTGTTTTTGTGTTGTTTACACAACGAGGCTCGGAGTCGGAATGAGATATTACTGCCTTGTTAGTGTTAAACTAAAATCAAAGGCCTACCCAGTTTTAAGAATTCCTATTTAGAAAGAATTACTGGCAAGGCATAGGAGGCCTTGCTATTGTGTTTTTCTCATTTGAAAACATGTCACAACTTTTAATATAAAGAAAATTCATTCGATATCCAGGTCTTGATCAGGCTTCATCAAAATTATTAGTATTTTTTTTTTGCTGTGATGCAGTACGGCTAGAATTCTGTAAGTATGAGAGGGTGAGTTATGTGGAATTATGCTAACACTTTTTAATGGATACTGCTACAGTGGATAGGATGTCTTTCAAATATATCTCTGCCATTGTGGGTCACTATTTCGGCTGTGGTGTATGCCGGGCTGTCAAACTCTATGGCTATATAGGAGGGATATCGCTGATGAACTAAATTCTATCATCAGAAGGACGACTGCATCACTACACTTGTTACCTGAAGTTATACCTTGCACAACAGATACAGATCCAGATATGGAGAACCACAGATATGCACACCAAAATTAAAAATAATCACATGTATAAATAAACTTTATACATGTGTATAATGAAAGTGTTTTGTGTTTAATTGGTAGGTAAGAGAACAGGCCTCCCACTAATACGGTAAGGCCAATGGGGACACACACATCAGCTTCTGTCTGCTTGAGCGTCGTGCTTCCGTTTTTGCACTAAGAATGCTTTGAAATTCCCAAGCAGTTATGGCTTCGCTGGCATGGAGAGACGGTTGCTGACAAGGAAAGGAAAAGATTTCTGATAAGGTACCTCAACATACATTACAAACGCTTATGAAAAGTAATCTTATATTTAGGTGACAATTTCCCTAAAAAAAAACTTATTTTTTTAGGTCAAATTCTGGCCGGTTAGGTTTAATGTTGCATTGAAAGTTATAGGATCAGCCTTAGATCCAGACTTCTCCTTTTGAATGTCCCTTGCAGAGGGTATATTACAATTTCCATCGCATAGAAGGAAGCATCTCCGACCCCAGTAAGTTTATATATTGATTAGAAAGACGAGCCGAGTTGATATATATATCCAAGTAAGTCTGACTGTAGTCTGCTACTAAGCTATCTCTTTGTCAGAACCTTCGAAAATTTAGCGCACAATTTAAAAAAACGGAAGTAAGGAATACCAAAATCATAAACTGAACTTTACAGAGGATGAGCAAGTGGCGCTGATCAAAATGGACGAGTGGCAACCTATGTAATAGAATAATGCCCTTAGAATCCATTCCGATGCTTGCGGTATGCTTCTCCCGTGGATGTGGCTGGTTGGCATTTCCCCCAAATGCTGGACCACGCATGTACACACTACCAGAGCCTCAACCTCTTCAGACTCGACAGATATCACTGTGGCTGCCTACTCAGCCCACGACAGCTGTGGTATCTTCCTTAGCTACCGAAGCCCTTTGTTGTGGCAAATCCCTTTTTTACCTTTAAGTACGCATACTCCTTGTTCCTCCTCTGATCAGTCCTGCTAGTCTATAGAGCTGGCTATAATTATGGCCTCGCCTTAATGTGCGACCCGGCCAACTCTAAATCTGATAATGTATTTTGCGGCAGCCAACTTTATTGTCCTATTACTAAACTGTTGGTTATCCTATCCTTACCAGTTATTTGGCGGATCGATAGGGCTGATAACTATGTCTGGTCAACGCTTTTTGGTTTTAGGGTGTACGTATTCTTTGAGACGGTGAGAGTCACAGGATTGATATGTAGGTCATACAGACTCCTTATAACTATCGGTTACCCGATTGTTACCAGTCCTTATGCGGATCGATAATAATGATTTCTATGTCGATAACTCCTCTTCTTTTTAGGGTGTACGTATTCCCTAAGACGGTGAGAGCTAGAGAATTGACATGTATGTCATATCAACTCCATATAAATAAATGCAGGCCTTTGGTTTTGCCTTCTACCTACTAGACATACGTTTTTAGTAACCATTTTTTATTGACCCGCCAAAGTATGGCTTCATATCGAATGATCAATAGCTAAGTTAAGAGCAAAAGAAAGCTCGAGGCAACAGCGCTGCTTCCTGCAGTCTTTGAAGCAGCAAAATACATGCATACGAGCACTCTCTTTCTAGGTAGAAGAAATTTTTAAGTCGTGGTTGACCGACTTCACTTATTTTTGATAAATCTAAACAAATGTCTGTGAGTAGAATGTCTGTTGAGGACTTTACCCAATTATAAAAGACGATTCATTATTTCCGTTCGAAGAACTTGCCAATTCCACGTTTACGGGCATTTTCGCTAAGGATTCGATCTAAGTCCACATTTTTCAGAAGTCCAAGTCTAAAGTCTTCCGTTTTTATTAAAATTTAAATGTTCGCAAAATCTTGAGCTGTACGGGACTATTTTGTTCGTCATTAGCAAAGCTCGGTCCAGAGGCCTGTCATTTTTGATAAATAGCTGCAGCAGTGGGGCGCACATGGCGAACAGGAGGGGCCACAGCAGGGTGCGCAACAGGGTGTGCAACAGGGAGCACAGCCGTATCCAGAGCAAGGTCCACCGCAGCACATGATCTGTGTTGTGTTAAGCATTATTATTAGTGTTCTGCCATTATATTTATACTGTACCTACGTTTGAGGTTTGGTTATTTAGTTTCCTTGTTTCGTTCTAAAAAAGTTAAACGAAGAGCTGTGGATTGGGGATTAAGCGTATTTCACAGCTATAACACAGGTTAACTTAATTACGGAAACAGGACGAAAATTTTTAACCTATTTTCCGAAAAAACAAATTTTGCTGTTGTGTTTACATACGGAGTAATAATGTTGAACTGAGGAATTTGAGAGAATATTCGAGCAAGTTGGATGACAGAAGCTAAGGAAGGCAATCAAAGATTACTAGATACTGGAAAAAAATATAGAAAATAACAAAAAAGAAATAAACTACAGTTAGTCCAATATCAACCCGATCTTGATTGACAAGACGACGAACGTTGTTCACCATGACTTTTTTTTAATTCATGAAGTTTTCCAAATAAATACCAAGCCACGAAGATGGCTTAAGATTTAACTTGTATACAACAACTAAAGCAGATCCGGCCAAATGGAGAGAACAGACAATCTGCTTGTGTTGGTGAGCACAAAAGACTGCAGGCAGATACAGCTTATTTACTTGCAAAATTTAAACGAGCAAGCTAAGCTAACTTCGTCTTTGCCGAAGTTTTTGTACCCTTGCAAGTGCTCGCTTAAATATTTTCAAAAAATACTTTTTCCCATTTTCCGACCGATCGTTCGTATGGGAGCTATGAGATATAGTCATCCGATTTGGACAAAAACTTGTTTAATTATGTGAAAGCATGTGAAACAAACAAGTACAAAATTGCAGGATGCTACCATTAAAAACAAAAAAGTTTTTCAGACCTATCTTTTGTATGGCAGCTATACCATATAGTTGTCCGATTTTAATAAAACTTGGTAGAATTGTAAAGAAACATAGAAAACCTACAATTACAAAGATTGGAGACGTTTCCATTAAAAAGAAAAAAGTTGTTCATACTAAAACTAGTTTTCCGACCGATTGTTCCTATGCGAGCTATGAGATATAGTCATCCGATCCGTTCGGTTCCGACATATTAGTAGTGCAGCAAAAAGAAGACTCTGTGCAAAATTTCAGCTCGATAGCTTTAAAACTGAGAGACTAGTTTGCGTAGAAACAGACAGACAGACGGACAGACGGACGGACAGACGGACGGACGGGCAAAGCTCAATCGACTCAGCTCGTCACCCTGATCAAGAATATATATAGTTTATAGGGTCGGAAATGAATATTTCTATGCGTTGCAAGCTTCTGGGCAAAATTATAATACCCTTTGCAAGGGTATAAAAATACCATGTCTCCCACAGTATTAGTATAGGTAAAAGGATCGTACCTTCTGGACATATTACAAGGTAGCGCACTGCGCAGCATCGATATTGTCAGTTGGTCTTGGTTCGCTGACTCAAAGGTGTAGTTGGGTATGTCGAACTGTCATGGTCGCTTTCGATTTTCTGGTATAGGAAGTAACTTCTATCGAATGCTGTCGATCACGTATAAAATCGACTTTGTGGCGCAGCTTTTTGTTTGTGTTTCAGTCCTGGGGTTCGATAAATTCTCCTCATGCGAAGATGCACTTTCGGTTCCGCTACCTTGTAGTTAATGTATAATGGGTACTGAGTATATCGCACATGATTATCTACAGATGCAACACTAAACATTTTTAATTTAATTTTTACTTAACCCTTAACGATTTCTTAATAGAAAGCAGTCCTGTTCGACTAATCAAACGAGGAAGGAAATTTGTTAAGGCCTTTCATTATAAATATAGGTATAGAATATTTCAATATCAGTTACGTCTCTCTTCATGATTCCATGACAACTCCCAGCGGCGCAAGTTGACATTACATAATGGATTACTCCTTCATTACTTTGTATGACGGAAATAATCCCATACAGTCTGGTTTACTTTGCCATAAGTATGGCCGTTTTGTAGACGCACATCCTGCATTACTAGTAGTAGAAGATGTAACTGCCATCGGATTCCCATTACAAATGCGAATAACTTCTTTTAAATTGTAATGCGGATTGTTAGCAGTCTGTTTACTCTCCCTTTACAGAAAAGAAGCTGTTGTAGCTCATTACTTTTCCGTCTGGCGAAATGCATTCTTTCCACAGAACACATTTAGCAGTGCGCCGAGGGCTAGGTTGGAATGTATAAACGGGAAAAAGGGCAAGATACATGGAACTGCTCCATATGGAGTTGTCCCTCTTTACATATATTCCCGATATTATAGTCGGGCTTGAGAGACTTTCCTCAGCACTGCAGTTTGAGAATTTCTGATGCATTTAAATATAGCATTTATGGTGGCTCTTATTTTAGTATTTTATCTATTAACAGAAGGCTGCAGCAGTGTTTTATTCACGGTTAACTTATGTGGGGGATAATGATGATTTGGTGTCCAACATTCTACTCCCTTACTCAATCTGCATTTTACTGGTTTTTATTTGGTATATTTTTTTTGTTTGTTTACTTTACATTATTAGTTTGTCAAAATGTTTCTCAAGATCCTGCCCATCGAACTGGTCGTTATCCTCATCCATTAGCAGCAACGTGGATAGCAAGGAAGGTTGCAACAATTGTAGGAACATTGCAAATATGCTGGCGTACACGGTACACAGCATAGTTCCACACAACAGGACTTGCAACAAGATCCGCAAGGTGGTCCACAGGAAGGACAACAGCCAGCCGGTCCGCAGCACATGTTCTATGATAGAAAAGTACAAACAAGGTTTAAAAATAGAGAAAGCAAATGTTACTTACGTCTTGGTTGTGTTTTGATCAAATTAGAACTCTCCTTATTTCCTTCCAAAAAAGCTATCTATAAAGCTGTAGGGAGAAAATGTTTCAATTTAGGTGTCGAACTAATTGTTCTTTGTTTATTTGTTTGTACCTTAGCTTAATCACAGAAAAAGGAATTCACACACACAGCTGACAAAATAATAGTGTAAATTTTGGGTGTTTGCTCTCGGACTTTTGAGGTGGGACTGAAAATTTGTTAAGCGCCAGGTATGAAGTAAACAAATCACAGCCTACTAAGGACTATGAAGAAATTTCGTAGCCTCCTATGTTGACAATTTATGTAATTTTACAGAAGTTTAAATACCAATTTCGAAAAGGACAAACATTCATTTAAATTGAGACGTTAGCAGGTCTCAAAGGAGAAGTCTCAAGCAGCGGTGGGCATTTTTTTTTGACAGCTGGCGCCGAGTAGTCGCAGTAAACATTGCTTTAAATTACAGGCCCGCCGCTGGTCGAAGAATCTCACTTCCCTTTAAGTGCAATAGTAACCAATTTGCTAAAAAAAAATGTAAAATTTCCTCAATTAAACAACTTTGCAGCTCAACTGGAAGGCCGGAATACCCTGGAATACTCTAAATAAGTTTTGATTCCTCTGTGTTTCTATTTTTCAAAGACGCTAATTATTCAGAGAAAAAATACAAAGAAGCTCGACTGAAATATGTACAGGGTGCGCCATCTAGAGTGTCGGTATGGCAACACTGAATAACTTTACACGACCAAAAAGTGACTGTTTGGGCCGGCGTTTGCGCCAAAACAATCATTGGGCCATATTTTTTTCGTGAAAACGAAACAGTCGATGGAAATCGATATCGGTGGATGTTGGCACATTTTGTCTGCCCGCAAATGCGCGAAAAAGGTCTTGACGGTTACTGGTTCCAACAAGACGGTGCTCCATGCTACACTGCAAATCAAACAATCGACTTATTGCAGCGGAAATTCCCTGGACGCCTGGTATCAAAAAGAGGCGATTTGACCGCCCCAGACTTCTTTTTGTGGTGCTATTTAAAAAGCAAGGTTTACGCCAGCGATCCACAGACCATTGAAGAGCTTAAGGCCAACATTCGTGCCGAAATCGCCACTTTATCGACTGAGACGCTCGAAAAAGTGATGGAAAATGCCGCAAAAAGGGCACATTTTGTTGTGGCTGTAAGGCGGCCACTTGATTGATGTTGTGTTCAAAAAGTAGTCGAAATAAATTGTACAGGACCAAATTAAAGGAACAAGATCAACATATAGCAATCGGTTGTTTGTTTTTATATTTATTCAGTGTTGCCATACCGACACTTTATATGGCGCACCCTGTATGAATTTGCTGCTGCGGTGAAGGAGGATGAGACGAAGTACTTATTAGCAATGGGCAGAGAGTCTACGGATCTTGGACACGACAAAAATGGATATTATACGTTATTGAGCTAGTCACTAACAGTTTAAAGTTCATATTTTACTTTTCAAAGACAAGAGTTACCTTTTTAAATCAAGTTCCTTGTTAAGCATCATTAGTTAATAAAACTTTTTATAACGTTTTTAACAGTTTTTTTAAAGCAACACAGAGAAAAAAAAAGAATATTATAAAATATCCATTAGATGATTTTCGGTATCCATTTGGAAAGGATATGTCTAAAATATCATTTTAATCATCCAACGGAGCTAAAAATCATCCAAAGGAAACGAAAAATGATGATCAGTTGGATGATTTTGCAGCTCCGCTGAATGTTTAAAAGGATATTTTAGACATATCCTTTCAAAC
>JAWNNO010006073.1:0-33435 GCA_035044985.1 Lordiphosa fenestrarum
TTACAGCTCTCTTTCTTTTCTGACACGCCATACGTTTGTTTTTTTATTTTGGCACTAGAAATTAGCCAAGTGCGCAAAATTTAAATTAATTTCATGCTTCTGCAAGCCGAGCAACTAAAACTGGCCAACTGGCCAACACAAACACTCAGGCACACATACACACACACACCCGTGCAATGAAATTTTTACCACAAACATTAGCAATTCTAATTTTTCGTGCGCTGGTTTGGTGGCTATTCCCTACCCATTTCCCAGCGGTTTTTTGGCTGGGTCAGTCATAAAAAGGTTAAGGGAAAGCACACACTCACACACACACAGACTCGTAAACTCACACATGTGCAATTTTCATTGTTTAAAATGAAACCACAACACACACATATACACTCACATACACACACACATCCCACATCCACATCCGGTTTCAAGGGAAACATTTAGCTGTCTGTTGCTTGAAAAACTCTTGTGTTATGATTTTGGGAGTGAGATTCCATAACTTTGTCAACTGAAATTATAATGTAAATGGAGACATTGATGTTATATTTAAGTGCGGTGAGAAGTGAAACCATGAAATAACAATATGTGGTTCCAGTTGGATAGCTTGACATTTCATTTTTTGTATGACATGAAAAGATCATTTTGTCCAACAAAATGTAAGTGCCACTTGAAGTTTTTCTTACAATGATTTATGATGATTTTCGGTAAACATTATTCATGCTCCTCGAACCCAAAATCCGAGAAAAACTACCACGAAACAGATCCAACGAATCTTATTTTTATGCTAGATCTTAGAAGTCGGCTTGGTTTAGAAAGTAAATAGTTTTTTTTACCACACATTAAGTGATAATTACGGAATCAACTTAAGACGCTGATGTTGAGAATGGATACATTGCAAAGTTAACGCCAGCCACCTATACAGACATGGTTCTGGGCTTATCGAGAAAGTGGAAATGGGCGTCCCTTTTTTCACTGAACCTACACTTGAACTTATCGTTCTGTCTCTCAGATAATCGAAAACGTTTTTATAGAGTGGTGTTCCAGATATTTTATTTCTAACTAAAGAAAACCGAACTGAAACTCTCCTAATGGCTTATTCGACCTCGTACCGAACCCGCATCCGTTTGAAAATGCCGAACCGAACCGAAAGCCAGCAAAAGAAAACGCTTCCGTATTGGCTCGGCTCATTTCATCAACAATTTTAGAGCTAAAACTATGACGAAACTATACAAAAAGCCTGGAATCATTCTTAGAGTTTTAGAGTATTTCTAACTACCTCTTAAAGAATAGCAAAACAAACCAACAAAACAAAAACTTTGTGTTTTACGCTTCAGCGAAACGACACATTCTGACATATAAAACCTTATCATAATGAGGTTTCAAAATGAAGTTGGTTGCAACATTTAATAGACCTTATATGTCAGTGAAACAAGGCCTTAAAAACGCGGATAAAGTGGCTTCAGAGATTACCTGATGATGTAGACCCCAGCTGGATACACTGGAAATAGTCAAAATGCTTCAATAATTTGTTGAACTTTTAAGACGAAGACGTTGTCTAAACATAAACTACCAAGCTTAAATTAAATACTAGAACACATTGTTCTCTTTTACACTGACAAATCTTGTACGTAAAGAACAAAAATATTTTGATATCTACAAACTCAAAAAGAACTTGCACCAAAAATTTACCAAAGAAATACTTAAAATTGTAACCCCAAGCCCTGCCCAAAAGTTAAACACTTTAAATTGAATCCATTTGAACACCTTAAGCATTTTAACCCCTAAGAGTCAAACAACGCTGGCAATTAATCAAAAACCTACCCCCTCTAGTACCTTCAAACACTGCCTCCTGTTCGTATACAAACACCTCAGCTCGTGGCGCATATCATATGGGAATTGAAACCTTCATCGCCGCTTGGTCCGGCTAACATTCTGTTGGCTCCACTCCACTCAGTCGCTCACTTGCAACGCATTAAGTATGCGTTTTAATTAACTTTTGATGCCAGCACGGCAGATGGCGCCAGTGAGCAACAGGACCAACCAACTTTGTTGGTCGTTAAATAATAATGCCAAAAGCCGGTCTCTCTCTCTGTCTCTCTCTCTGTCACTCTGTCACTTTGCAGATGGAGCTGCTCCAGACATTGGAGTGGAACCCATTGACAGTGCGCAGGCCTGAGAGCTATTAAGCACAATTTCCCCAACTCAGCACAAAATGCTGCGAACGCCTGCGCTGGTAGAAAAGCCAGGGGAGGCTCAACAACTGAATCAAGTATACACACACAGCCAACGCCAAGCGAATCCTTCGTTTTGGGTGGGCCTGCATTTTGAAACAGCTGTTGCCCGATGTCTGTTTCGTGTATCGGTTCGTCTTGTCTTTGGCCAGTGACGTCAAGTGATTCTGGGCCTTTAATTAGTCATGGGGAGGAAGAGAAACATCGTCATCATGTGGATCATTATCATGGACTGGCCATTAATAAGTCAGCCACAATATTTGTCTATTCATGGGCATTTGGCACAAATCGAGAATCGGAAAGTCGAGATTTTGGAGATATATAAGCGCACGACCACGGTTCAATTTCAATTAAATGCGGTTGCCATTGGCATAAATCACGCATACGCCACGTGGTCCACGAGAGGCATAGGCATCACTTGATGTAGCAAGTAGGGCGGGGCGAAGGAGAATGGAGCATAAAGTCGAGGTGCTCTATTAATTTTAGCACTGTCACTTGCCACGGCTGCCTCTGCTGCTGCTGCTGCTGCTTGTACAACTATTAATGGACCCAACAGCCAATGCATATGAACTATGGCCAGGCCACATTATGCAGGAAGCCAATCTCAGCGGGGAGAAATGAACAAGGAAGGATATATGAATTTGTGATTATTATAAAAAAAATCTTAATTGAAACGTAGATCAATTAATCAAACTTGAGGTCGACCAGCGAATGGTTGACGATTCGATGGAGTAGATAGAGCAGCTAAAAAATAAGGCCATTGGAGCTACTTATAGACAAGGAACAGAATATTGAACCTAAATACATACATTGCATTTCCATAAAGTCGAGGCAATCCCACATAGTCAGCAGCTGCTGCTTTAACCACAGTATATGACATTGAGTGGCGAATTCGTTAGCCACCAGGGGACAGCGAATACTATAGCTTTCAGGGAAGAGTGCATTCGTTAGTTATCAGGGAATGAAGTAAACTCCTGTTGCGAAATAGTTAGATACCAGGGATTGTGGGACTGAAATAGAATACAAAACGAACCTTCCAAGCTTCTGTAATCAATTTGTACCCTGTTTTTAAAAACGAACTCCTCAAAATGTATGCCAATGTAGTCTATAGGCTAAGAAATTGCAGCTGGTCAATTTAAAAGAGTATATTCAGAATCAAATGTTTATTAATTATCCTAAGCAAAATACATTTCGCAGACTCCTCGACTCATCTGTTCAATAACTGGAATTGAAAGTGAGACATCTTCATTCATTTGACACATTTAAGCAAACAAATCCAATCACCATCTCAAGCTATTAGTGCGCTTGGCTGGGTATGAGGTTGATGACGATGTCTTTTCATAAAGAGCGAGCAAGCCGAAACCAATGCATATCAAATATGTATGCCGTACTAAATGGTCCGATGAAGCAGACAGACAGTTAGATGGCTGGAAACTATATATGTTCGAGGAGACAAGTATCTGGGACTGCGATGATTTATGCACAAACTCTAATTAAACTGTTGGCTTAGGCAAATGAAGCGTGCGGTGATGTGTTATTAACACCAAAAGCAAAGCACTTAAAATGTTTAAATAGCACTTTTACACACACACACACATTTAGGCAACCAATTTAAGGACTCTCCTCCTGCAAAGTGCAACAGATTGAAAAAGTTATTAAACCAACTCAATTTACTGCAACAAAAAAGAAAAGAAAAACGAAATGCGTATGTAATGAGTTTCGTCCATGGGCCCATGCCACCGTCCTGTGCTGCTCCCTTCCTCATCCATCCACCACTCCTAGGGACTTTATTGAATGGAGCACAAATTGCAAGCTGCAGAGCCGTATACAACTTATTCATGGAAAATGAAATGAAATTAATTGCAAATATGAAAACTTTATTAAGCGAATTTATAGCTGCAATACAGTTGACTGACAGCCGGGCCAAGTCCAAGCCAAACGGCTGATAAATTTTTAAATTCCAATGAAGCTTAAGCAGCGCATAAAACATGCATCAAATCTGTCGGTTTATCATGGCCCAAAAGTTGATGATTAAAACTAATAATCTTACCTTCAGACTGAAACCATAAAAAGATGCTTTGAAATGGGGGAAAAAGAATAATGAATGAAAGCTTTGGCTTTATGGCCGAACACAGATAACATTTAATGGGAAGCTGAAAGCAGAAAATTAATCTACTTATACATTTTGTATGCATTTTAATTTATTTAAACAATGGCTGACCACGTTGATACCTGCTTACGGCAGAAGCAGACACCAATTTATTTAAAGAAAGTCATTTGTCAAATAACAAGAGATAGCACCAGAGGGAGATGGGACGAAAGCCGATTATTGAGTGGGTGATGTCTGCATAGGCGGTAGGCAAAGATGCATATCAACAATAAACTAGAATATTTCAACAATTGCTTGGGTCTTTAACAGGTCAATTTGTTTATTGACATATGTATATGGAAGCTTATTAAAATTTCTTAAAAGTTTCCTTCGAAGTAGTCGTGGAGTTTTTGAAATCAGCTATTATTGGTGTACAATGCATAAGTTGTTTACGTTTGAAACATTTTGTAACTGGAACCAGCTTAACTTACTTATTAAGTTGCAGAATATGGTTTAAACACTAAATAGGTAGCACTTTAGTGCAAGCCATTCGGTATCAACTCGATGACTTTAATGAGTTCAACCCGAAATGGCTAGAACTAAGCCCGACAGGGTTTAAAAGTTAGATCCCGTCTTTGGCCTTACCAAACTATAACTAATTCCTACCTTCATAGTCTATCTCAACTTGAAGAATTCTTAAAAATAATACATTTGAAGGGATGCGGAAAGAAACGGACGAGACCACTACTTTCCACACCACAGCCCCACAGCTTTTTTTTTTAAACTTTTATTTAATATACTCTGTACCGTAGGTACACAGAGTATTATAAGTTTGTGCAAAAGTATGTAACAGGCAGAAGGAAGCATCTCCGACCCCATAAAGTATATATACTCTTGATCAGCATCAACAGCCGAGTCGATATAGCCATGTCCGTCTGTCCGTCCGTCTGTCTGTCTGTCCGTATGAACGCACAGATCTCAGAGATGGTAAGAGATAGAGGTTTGACATGTATGGGACATATGCTTCTTATGTCTGCAGGCAGATCAAGTTTATCTTCAATTTTGGCCACGCCCCCTCCCGCCCCCGCAATTAAGAAAAAACGTCATATCTCCCACAGTTTTGAAGATAGATGGCTTGTTCCCTCTGGATAACTTATCGATCCGCCAAAGGAATGAAGAGGATCGGATGAACGGTTTTCGAGTTATGATCGAAAGACAGAACCCCGGACGTCTGCATCTTACCTCACACGACTATCAAACGCTTGCAAGAGAAAGCAACCAAATCATAATTAAGAAGATATAGTTATCCGATTTAAACCAAACTTTTTGGAATCGTGAAAAAGCGTATTAAACTAACAAATACAAAGTATGGTTACGTTTCCATTGAACACAAGAAGGCTTACCTAACTAGAATTAGTTAAATGACCGATCGTTCCTATGACGGCTATATGCTATAGACACAAATATGCAGCATACTCGTACAAGACGAATCCGTGCAAAGTATGGTTATAACAACTTAAAAACTGACAGAGGAGAAAGTCTCAAAACTATACCAAATCTTGGCTAAATTAATGACACACACAATAACAAAATTGTTGACAAAGTTATGAGATCATTTCAATAAGAAGCTCTTCGGCCTGTTCCGAATTTTGTGAGATCTTATGGGCCCTTGTGTTCAAGGATTATGTATGAGGGAGCAGTTGCTCCGCTGGGCAGTGTTTAAGGGGCCATAAATGAAGCACAGTACAACGAAGACTGCAGGAAACTGTAACCAGCAGCATATCTTGTCAAAATATTGCCCATTGAATGCCCGAATGCCCATTGACGTTTTGTTTTACAAGTCAAAATAATTAGCCAGGCAAGTCACAGCTACCGCCTGACCTCATCAAGCAGAACATGGGCGCATAAATAAGGCGATATTATCAACCGATCTCAATATGTACATATGTAAAGTGGCATCACTGACCTTGATAGTCCCCGCCGCAGTCTCACATATGGCGGCGCTTCTGCAAAACAAGCAACAACAAAAATAGGTAAATTAGTTTGAGTGTATGTGTGTGTGTGTGTGTGCATGCACGCAACTTACCGGCGTGTGTGACAGCTTCCCGGCTTCTACAAACTGCCCAAGGCAAGGAGATAACACTTATATAATCACACAATATCACTTTTAACCAATTGCACATTAAAAAAAAGAACAAAAACAACTTAAACTTAACTTTTCACTGGCCGAATCTACGAACAAAAATGGCGACACGAAATATGAAAGAGGACGCTGCCGATCAAGATCATAGGTTGACGTGTAAAGCTGTGTTTACCGCGCGGATACAGAACTTTAACAAACACACAAAATCACTTTTGAAACAATTTCACAATAAAAAAAACAAAAAAACTCGCACTTGCCGGCAAACTGCGCTTTAGCATTTCTTTGCCTCCTCTTTCAACTTGATTACGTCACGAACTGCTGCTGGCCAAATTTAGTGTGACCATACATCCAATGCAAGCTTGGCGTTTTGGTGTTTTTGGCAAGCAGATCGCAAATTAATTTACGACTTCAACAAATTGTCAAAAACACAAATTCACTTATTAAAAATTGTGCACTAAAAAAAAATAAAGCAAATTCTGCCCACATTTTGTATACCTCTCTCCCCTCATTCTACAACTCACTTACAACGGCAACAGTATTGGGCAGCGACAAATCGACCACACAATCGATTAATTCGTTGAAGTTTGAGCTTGGGCGCTTAATCTGATAAATTTAAATAAAAGTCAGCCTTATGACTTTTTATAAAAAACTTTGTATGGCCCCGACTTTGATCTTGCAGTTAGTTTATTTGATCTAGATAAAGGATATAAATGAGTATCTTTTTCGCTTTGAAGAACGCCGGTTGAGTGATTTCCCAAGCTGACCCATAGATGGCGCCTCAAATATATTCATTTTTCTTTGGATTTTGATGAAATTGGGAGAATTTATGCTGAAACAGTTTATATTAATAACAGGCAAATGTAAAGACGCCAAAAATGGCAAACTAAAAAGTTTCTGTTCACTAAATCTGGTTTTTCAACCGATCCGATCTTGACCAGACTTTGTAGAATTTTGTGAAAGCTTATAAAATAAATACGGGCAAATATTTAAGACGCTACCATTGAAAACAAAAAAGTTTTTCCCACCAGATTACATTTATAAGGGATACAATCCTATCAGAAGAAGAGGACAAACGTTTAGTTTATTAGAGACTTTCCTTGATATCTCAGGCTGTCTTAGAGATGTGTGTTTACTTCTTAATGTATTGTTGTTTCAATGAAAATATGCCAGGCTGCCAATCGTTTTTAAATCAAACCCAGAAAAACCGACTTGTTTCCGGCTTATTAGGTCCCTCGAGCTGGTTTAACAGAAGTGTCTGTATATGAGAAAAGATTCGGTTCCCTTGAATAATGGAGAAACATAAGCTTAAGACGATTCTTAGGAAACTTTAACAAAATCTAACTGCAGTTTTTATAACGAAATAAGCAAAAGACACTTGCTTTGCGTTTATCAGTCTCGCTTTTTTCTAAGCCAAGAATTTAAGTCCAATAGAACTTAATCTTGTGGGTTATCATCATGGTAAACGCTAATCTAAGTCCAGAAATCGTGAAACTTAAGTGTTAATTTAAATTGGCCTTTTGAATGTTAATAAAGATTGTTTAAAGACAACCGAAAATACTAGATTGTCGATGTATACTCACCAATATGTGAATAACTTTATCAAACATTTACCAATTTGGTTGATTCATAATTGGTTTGACGAAGATTTCAATGGACTTTTAGAATTACACTTAAGAAAAAATCGAAAGGACTGTTACAGTTAAACCAGTGTGGGTTAAAGTGGAAATTTCCTAAATTTTCTTGAAAATCAGTCTAAGTACAATCTTGGTCGAGGATTGTTGATATGTTAAGAGGAACATTGTAAGCACAATCTTGCTTAGAAATTGTTTTATTGTTACTCTTTCTATTGACTAGACGAAGATTATAATTATCTCGAGATTTATTCTTAGCATCTAAAGAACAGAAATCAAATTACTTTTCGGAAAAATTTCTCTTTGAAATTATTACCAAAGCAATATAAGTATTCCAATTATGGTTCATTCAACTCAACCACCAGCAATTAGTGCAAAGTCTCTCTTCTGGTTGATAAAAGTGCATAAAACTTAACTCTAAGTAGCAACTTCGTGACAAATTATTCGTGGCCTCATAAAAACCAGCAATTAAGCCGCAAGAAAAAATATAAGAAAACACCAAAAAAAAACACACAAAATCAGTTGTTAGTGCAGCAATCTTGGCCATCCAGAAAACTCTCAAAAGTATGCACACTTGCGTTTATGTATGTTCATACATACAGACATTCATACCAGCCGCAAATTGTCTGTGGCTGCGTTGCCAAAAAGCCACAGACATGGCCCCAAGCTGGACACTTTCGCATGAAACGGGCGGGTGGCAGAAAAGTGGCAGCATCAAGTTGCAGTTGACTTCTGTTGACCTTAATTACACTCAAAATGTATGCGAGGAGCTGAATCAGATGCCGTGCATCCTTCTACGCCCCCCCCCCCCCCCGCCCGGCCATGACATGCGAAAAATGCAGTTAATTAGCTATGAAGGACATTTGTCCTCACCCTGCCATCCCCCGCATACTCATGCACTGCTGTCAGGCTCGTACAAAAATGAGATTTATGTGCATTCAATTCAATTGCAGTTTTGTTCGTCGATTGAAATATGCCAAAAACATGCAGCACAATGAAACTGGAGGCCATAAAAATTCACTCAATAGCAATTAAGTTTGACTATCGGCAGCTTTTGACCAACAGCGAAGCAGCCAAATCCAGACCAGGCCACACAGTTCGATGACAACGTACACATCGCGGCATTATGACTTTTGGCCAACAGCCAGGCAAAGCTAACCGGCTGAAATCAGCCAAGCAGACACTTTTGGTCTCCGAAACTAAAGCAAATGTGGCATAATGAAGCAAACCAGCGGCAACAATACGCGGCAAAATAAAGCCAAGTTCGGGTGTTCTCCAAATGGAAAACAACGGAAAATTAGTAGGACTTTAGTCGTCAGTCCGTGGAAAGTGCCATATTAACGGAGAGAATTAGCTGAAAGCTTTTCCCAGAACAGCAACCATTTCAAGTAGCATTTGAACACCCACACACAACCACACACCGTCTCGGATTTGTAAGTCAAAAGACATTCAAGGTAAGCTGCAGGGCGTTGTTGCAGTTAGCTTGCCTGCCTGCCTGGCAATTGGCCGTGGTCACGGCAAGTGCACACTTTTTGGCCACATGGTCAACTTTTTTGGCCGGCCAAAAACGATAAAATATCGCAAATCTATGAAGTGGTGCGCGGGAGGTGCTCGGACTGCTCTTCACTTGTGAAAATGAAATTGAAAAAAATTGCATTGACGCCATAAATCAAATGGTTATGTGTCAAAGCGCCGATCATAGAACGGGGGGTAAAGGATTGTGCCAGCAGACTAAGTACTCTGCGGCGTTGGGGGCTGTGCAAAGGGTGGGGGTTGAAGCACACTTTAAGGGTTATTTGATTTATTGAAGCAGTCAGCGTCTTGTTGGCTTGGGGCCATGAAGTTTTAAATAGGAAGTTAATAAAAGGAGTTTAATTCGAAACTAAATAAAACTGCTACTGTCAACTGTCGTCTGTGAACAGACTGCCAAAGTGTTCACACTGCGCTGCAGTTTTTGGCATTCTCTTACCATGGACTATTTGACAAATGAATTCGATGGCTAGTGAAGTTTTCTTGCATCATGAACGCCTTTCAATGAATTTTTGGTTTAGTAGATTGAAAGGGCTCAATATTAGACAACTAGCTGAATGCCCTACATCGCTCAGGTCTTTTGCAGTTTTCATTGGTGCACAGAGATACAAAAGGGTACTAAAATAAATACATTGGATGATTTCGGTATCTAATTGTAATGGATATGTTTTGCCATCCATTTTTGGATATCAAAATATTCATTTAATGTAAAATTGAACTAAAATTTGTATGCAACGGAGCTGAAAATCATCCAAAGTATATGAAAAATTGATATTTTAATATCAAAAAATAGAGGAAAATTTACTTTGGCTACGCCGCACGTTTTTCTAACAAAAGACTACTTTTCGGACCCTACTTTTCTTTGGGAGCTATACTTTATAGATGTTCGATTTCCACCAAACTAAGTGGAAACATGCCAAAGCCTAACAAACGAACATGTACGAAATTTGGAGTCAATAGCATTTAAAACAAAAAACTTTTTCTCAATAGAACTCCATTTCCGACCGTTCATTCGTAATACAGCTATATGCTATAGTCATCCGATATTGACAAAACTTTGTAGAACTGTGTGAAAGCATATTAAATAAATTAATTTAAATTTTCAGGAAATTTCCATTTAAAACAAAATAGTTTTTCTCACTAAGACTACTTTTAAGACTCTATTGGTCTATGAGAGCTATACCATATAGATTTCCGATTTCAACCAAACTTAGTGGAATCATGTGAAAGCATAGTAAACTAAGAAATTCAGAGTTTGGAGGCCTTTCCATTGAAAACAAAAAAGTTTTTCTCACTAAATCTTGTATTTCAACCCATCGTTCCTATGACAGCTATATGATATAGTCAGCCTATTCGGCCGGTTCCGACAAATGTGCAGCGTATAGGTACTAAAAGACTTCGTGCAAAGTTTGGTGTAGATAGCTTTTAAACTGACTGAGGAGACAGCATCGAAAGAGACGGACATGGCTTAATCAACTCAGCTCGTCCTGCTGAACAAGAATATATATATTTTATGTGTTCGGAGTTGCTTACTTCTTTGCGTTACAAACATCTCACCAATTTTAGTATACCTACTGCCAGGGTATAAAAAAGGGTATTAAAAACTATTCATTCCAATTGGTTTTTTTTAAGGATCTTTGTGTGCCACCATCTTTGTGAACACCAATCCCTATGTGACGTTGCCTATATGTCCTAGGTTGGAAACGCCGCTCAGGTTAGCCAGCAGCTAGGCGGATGCTTCTCTCTGTTAGGGTGGGTTACCAACGCAATAGGCCAGGCTTACTCTGGGCTCACCATGTTGAAGCGGTCAGTAGCTTTAACCACAAGAGAGTACCTGCCTTCCAAAAAAAGCTCTAACTTAAGGACCAATTTTTCAATCCAAAGATTTCTTTTTAAACCCGAATTTAGAACTCAAATAACTTCTAAACCAGTAATAAATCCAACTCATATAGAGATATAGAGAACAATTTTCAAGTTACTTAAGTTACTCTGTAATACGGCTCTAAGTCAATTTTGAACCAGTTTGAAACCGGTTCTGAACCAGTTAACCAGTATATAACAATTTTAATTTTAGCATCTTAAAAACTTGTGAGATATAAAGTTTACTTTTCATCCTATTCGTTCTATGCTCTTTATGGTCAAAAACTAAAAGGAGTTCAAAAACTCTCGAATGAGTAAGAACATAATTTCTGCATTTCTATTTTGCTTAAAGCAAAATTCAATCTTTTTCAAACCAAAGAGGTCTTAAACTTCAGCTTCACCTCAATTAAATAACCCCAGTTATCACCTCACAACCACTCAGCTGGCTCCGGCCACAAGCCCCAAGCTCATAAAAAATAACACAACATTTATTTGTTACATTAAAAACACAAACAAGCAGCTACATCTACTTAAGTATGTGGCACTCAAAACTTTAACTAAAACTCGCAGCACGAACAATACAAAATGCGAATGCGCCTGTTAAGTGACCTTTTTATATGTCTCCCCCTATCCCCCACCCCCCTTAGCCACCACTCTGCCGACAACTATAAACGTAATCTCCGTCAATTGTGATAACAACAATCAGCTGCAGCTTTTGAGCCAAGTGGACCATAAAAAACCAACAAGCCAACAGTAACGAACTGAAGATTGCAGCAGATGTAAAGCAAGAGAGAGGGAGAGGGGGGAGGACCACAGCAACAGTAGACTCTTAAAAAAAGGAAATTTTAAATGAAGCGCATTGCATTTATCCTTCGACAAGATGCTTAAAGGATTACAATTGCATTGAGCAAAAGAATGAACAAACAGGTCTGAGCAGTTACGCACAAAAGAAAACTTTCACAACAGAAGCAGAACACAAAAAAAAAGTCATTAAAAAAAACTGCTTCGTTAAATGGGCCAAAAAATTAACTAGCTGAAAAGTGAAAAAAAGAAAAAATAATTCAAGCTGAAGCAAAATCGAAAAAAAACAAATTACAAAACAGAAAAGTGCAGTAAAATATTTGCAGATAATACACTTAAAACAAATACTGGGTTTTTGTAACCGATTCAGTTTGATACTGAAACTCCGAATACTTTAAGCCAAATTAATAATGATAAAGCTTCTGAACCGGATTCTGTTTCCATCCTAAACTTCCGGATTGGTTCCACAAACCTATAGACGTTTTTAAATCTTGGAAATTCCTGTGTTTTCTGTTTGTAATATTGTAATATGTAGACACGAAATCGTCTCGACTTAGAAAGATGTAGAATTTAGGCATTGGCTTTCTCATATCAGTATGTGTCATTTCGCTGCAGTGTAAACAACAGAATACTTGTGTACATGAAATATGTACAATTCTGAGCCAACAAAACACAATTTGCGGTAGAGCTGCTGCAATGGCCCAAAAGAAAGGGATTTTTGCATGAACGGTAATGAAAATGGGCTCCTGTCGATTACAATAATTCATGTATTTGATGGCGTAGTATTATAGTATAAGCCTAGAACCGGGTGAAACCATCACAGGCCAACTACACCGAACTCAATTGATAAGTTTAAGTTTAATATTGAAGCAAAAGCCGACAAAATACTAGCAAAGGCACTACAAGATAATTTCTTGAAAGGCTGAAATGGCAAAGTCCTACCCCACTTGCCATATAGCCCACACATTGCCGCCTACCGACTACAATTTGGTTATAACTGAGTCAAGTTAAATTGTGCTTAGTTCAAGAACATTTGTAACACTTGTGCCCAGAAATCTTGTTGTCTTTTGAGTTAAAGGCAGCTTATTTTCTGTACAGGTTTTCGATCCTTGGATTTTGGCTACTTAAATTGTTTAAACTTTATCTTCCATTTTGGTTTCGTAAAATTGTTGAAGCTACAAAAATGCTTGCTCTTATTTGTGCATCATTTTGTCAAGCTTCTTGATAAGCCAATCAATAAACAGTCTTACAAAAAAATAAGTTACCTTCCTACTACCTTTTGCCCATTTGAAAAGCGACTGACAGGGTCACCCTCAGAGATTTGTTACACATATCTCACACCATCCGAGTACGCATAAATATGAAATGAAGTCATCGATTGATTCTCTTAGTGTAGCAGCCAGTGCATCTAACTAATCAAAAGCAAACAGCATACACACTCACTCACATACTCGCACATGTTCCCAGCGATGACAACCAACAAAACGACAAGCGACAACCACATCGCAATGACCAAGGTTTCTCCCCTTTCCCCTGCCACAGTTACGTGTCCGTGTCCACACTCACGGTTCTGTTGGCTTAAACCGCCATCACTAATTTGTTAACATTTAACAGCCAGGCAGCCAGCTGCTAATGCCCAGTCAGCAGCAGCAGCAGCAACAACAACAACAACAACAACAACAACAATAATGCTGGCAAATGCATCAAAATTGCAGTCGGTTCAAATTGTAATGCAGCTGATGAATTAGCATTGGATGTGGGTGAGCAGCAGTGAGCTATATGCAGCAATTATATGCCATATGAGCAGGGGAATTGTCATAATTAGCATAATAAGTGCAGTTGTTGTTAATATTTAGGCAAAATATAGATTACATAATAAATAGTAGTTGGCAGTAGTGGGTTTTATTAAATCCTAGTGAGAGATATTAAATATTTAAAGTTTCATTTACTCAAAAGTAAATTTTACTTTAAATTATGAATGGCAACAAAAGAATAGAACTCTGATTGTATTCCATTTTCATCAATGAAGAAATGAAATGGAGAGTGAAGAGACTTCCCAGCTCGAGAACATGCCACATATAGCTGGCCCGTCAAGCCATTGACATGTATATTATATTCGCTGCTAAAATTGTGGACGTACCCAACCTATCGTAAGTAACAGAATTCTGGATGAGTTCATATTTCGTTGAAGTAAATGGTCAAATGGCTTGTGGCATCGATATTAAACCAATGGAAGTATCTAGCACAGTTTTACTCTTTCCATTTTATACCAGTTCTATGGATCAGCACATTCAAGCTCACGTAGAACCAATTTCGTTGACATAAGACTTGCAATGAATAATGAATCCCTGGTGTAGGTTCAAAGAAAGTTGCAGTGCTGAATGTGTCCTTCTTCCACCTTCCTATAGTGTTACAGCTAACCTGGAAGCCAAGCCAAAGTCATTTGCAATTGAATTACAGTTCTACATGTGGCGCAGTAGGCGGTCATTGCATTTGCCAGCCTAGCATATATTAATTCTGTTTGGTTTTCTTTCTATTTCAAATTTTAATTAGATAAGACATTTCATCGCATCTAAAAACGCATAAATATTATTTATAATTAATGTTAAAGCTATGAAATTGCACTTTTCAATGTGTTAGTCAAAACAAAAGACAATTTTTCCCTTAGGACGAGCCTAAAAAGGGTCAACATTTGCCCTTTAAGATCAAATTACCAAAAATCAAGACGAGATCTCACAGAATCATAAGCAACCTTTTATTATACAGGACCTCAAAGCCTAGTGTTATTAGTTTGTTAAAACTTTAAGTGGGATTTATACAAAGGGATGGTAACCCTAGGTAACAAGGCTGAGTGTAGTCCAATGGTATATCATCGCTTAAAAAAATCGCAGAATTGCTCGGGATAGTTTCAGAGCCAATATGTAATACTTTATGATAGTATCACAGTGACTTAAATTAATAGTTAAGGTTCCCCATAAAATGTACGGAAAAAGTATGAAGGTATGCATTTTTAGCACCTTATTCTCAAATTGACAAAAATCTAGAAGTGAAAATCAGTTTGATACATTAGCAAACCTTTAATATACCAAAAAATTATGATTTTGTTGACTTGTTTAGAAAAATACTTAACCTTTAACTAAACTTCGGAAGAGCAAAGTCTAATATTAATTTTGAATCGATCTAAGTTAAGTATTTCAGCTCTACAGGCCATATGAATCAAAGCTGTAATGTTTTCATTACTTTACGTAATTACTTTTAACTACGATTATTGAGATATTGACAAATCCTTACCTAAATAGCATTTTTTTATTAATCGTTATTGTAACTTGCAATGAGTATTTCAAATTGTAATTACTTATGCAATTGCTTGATTAATTGTACCTTTAAAGGTGAATTATTTAGTAATTGTACTTCAAAAGTTGAATTATTCTTGTAGTTGTGGGTGAAAATCTTGATTGTTTACCAACCAACACCAAATTTAATTGATTGCTGAACATGTTAGCAAAAATCGAACTTGTAATCAACTTTTTCAGAAAGCCCATGTAATTAAACAAGAATGGGGCTTATTTATATAGAATATTTGGATATTTATTCCCAATATTGTCAAAAATTTCAGTTTTGACCCTCAAATATATGAATAATTCAACATTTCAAGCACAATTACTCAATAATTCCCCTGTATCGGTACTATTATTCAAGTAATTGTAAAAGTAATTACATATTGCTATAATCTCTAAGTAATCGTACTTCCAAGTTACAATTGCGAACACTTAAAAACTTGTATTTAAATTATCAGAGACATTTTAAAGATAATGGAAATGGTAATTGTTAAAGTAATTGTGGTTTAGAGCGTGTGATATGAATGAACAATGTAGTTTATCAAGATTGGAATATGGGAGTTCTAGGATCAAACCTTGTTTCTTTGGGTATGATTGAAATCTTGTTTAGTTTTAGCCATTCATAAGTTTAGCTTTACCTTTTTAAGACCATATATTTGGCTTTTTTTTATAGGTTGCAGAATTTTATATATTTTCTAAAGACGCCTAAAAGTATGCAGATAAAATCTCTAAGATGTACATATAAAAATTGAAAAGCCATTTCCTAATTTCAAAAGTGTCCCAAAATTCAAAACTAAATAACATTATTTATGTATAATTAAATTTCAAAATGTTTGCAAGTATTTTAAGGATTCGTAAGCACTATTTTCTTACAGTTAGACAGCGCGTGGAAAATGTCCATCTATAGCCGCGACTTTTTAAAAGTTATGCCATTGTCCCCCTACGGAACACCACCCCTCCCGCCGCCCACATTGAAGATCAGGAAAAACCGCAAGGTAATTAAATTCCTTAACCTTAGCACCATTATGGGAATCTCCGGCTGGGCCACACACACACACACTAAAAACGCACAATGAATGTGTCTGTGGTTAGCACTTGAGCATTTAATTGAATTTTTTGGAGAACGACCTCCAAGTATGCCAACATCTTGGGCATGTCCTGAAAAGCATTTCCCTTTGCCCAGCCTCTTGCCCTTATCCTTACATAGTTTTCCTGCGGCGCGAAATGTCATAAATTATCAAATAAAGTCTTTATTTAACGAGAAGCACCACAAGACGAAGACAAGTAGGAGGTGGTGGTGGAGAAGGAGAAAGAAAACATTTTTTGCTCTGAAATTTTAATTACATTTTGGTTAAAAATAATATTGGTTGGAAATTTGTGTCATTTGTTCAATATTATTACGCACCTGCCACAACAGGAAAGGGAGGGAAGAAGTTCGTTTATTTCAGCCAAAAGTACTTGTAATTGCTTAATTTAATTATTGGTACTTTTAATTGACTCATTATACCCTTTGTTACTTTGCTACAGGGTACACAAAATACTTCTCAGCATCACATAATGACTCTCTGCCAACAACAATTTAAATTTTGCCTAATCAAATTCACATTTTATGTAATTCAAATTAGATTCCACTTCTGGTACAAAATTCCCCACACGGAAAAACAACAAGGGCACAACAGATTTTCATTCATTTCGTAAGGAAAATCAAATTTGTGCACACAATTTGCATAATTTCAGTTTTACATGCGGTGCATTTAATCAGAAATCAAACTAAAACTACAAATCCGAAACTCCTGACCTGACCTTTTCCTGCCCCTTTTTTTGGCATACATATAGTATAGAAAACACAACGTGTTCCGATTGTCAAGCAGACTGACACACACATTTCCTGAAACGATGACCAGTTCCAATTAAATCCACAAAAACACACGCACACACAGCTGCTGCTGCTGCTGGCTGTGTCTCAATTGGGTCAACTTCGATGGAAATTTGCATAATAAATTTTGTATGAAAATTGTAATTCAACACGGTGGAGAGGCAAAAAACAAAACAAAACACTTGCAAACAAAAGTCAACAGCATAAGCAAGAGGTGCCGACTGCTGGAGGGGGTTAAATCTCAAGCGCACTTAACACTTTTGAGTCTCTCGGCGTAAGGAGAGAAAGAGGCACAAAGTTAAATGCACTTACTTCAAAGTCCCAACAACAAAAGAACCAACGAGTTGGGCCAAAAAGTGTGGCCAACACACTCACATACACACACACACACCCATACAAACTGCAACAAGGGAAACCACTTAAAAGTAAAGGCAAAAGCATCCATGTAAATTTCTTTAACTTGTTTTTTTTTAAGCCCCACCCCACCCCACCATTCTCCTCCACTCATATTTATTTAACATATTTTGCATACGAATGCCAGCCACGCCCTTAAATTAAATGCCGCCTTTTGCATGTGCCTGGGTGTCCTTGTGCTTTTGCAATTGGATTACACGGCATAGCTTTTCTCCAGCCTTTTTTTATATTTTTTTTTGTTTCTGTTTTCCTTTTTGCTTACAATATCATTATCAGGAGCAAAGTTTTTGCACTGGATTTCTTCTCGTTAGAGCACAAATCGTTAAATACGTAGAGTAAGGCTCTTGACATTCGAGTAGCAAGGGAACTGGAAATTATTACACAACTTGCAGGAGTTAAGTTAACCAAATGGAAACTCAGCGGACTATAAATAATAAAAAAAAAACTGTGGCATACTTCTGAGCTGCTGCATCGACACAGCCACCACAGTAGAATTGTATATATCTTTCCTTAATGATGTCGGGAAGGTCACTTGTTTATAGGTTTTAGAAAGAAACTGCCAGGTGCTCGCTTTGAATGGTTAATTTGTAATTTAAAGCAATTTGATAGATTAAGACAAATCTCTTGGACTTAAGTGAATTCAGACCTAACCCAATCTCACAGTTTTCCAATTTTGCTAATAAAATTCAATAAACTGCAAGCGTTGTTCGTTTGTAAGTCGACTTATGGTTAAAATATAGACCAAACTGAACATGTTTGACAGTAACATGTGACACGAAAACAGCTGAGCTGCCAAAATCATCCACAACACAAACAAGTTTTTCTCAACAAGATTACTTTTCTGACTCTACTTTGGTCTGACAGCTACACTATATACATGTCCGATTTCGACCAAAATTAGTGGAATAGCAAACTAAGATATACAAAGTGTGGAGACTTTTTTTTGAAAACAAAAAATAGAGGAAAGTTAACTTCGGCTCGGCCGAAGTTTGCATACCCGCAGCACGTTTTTTAACTAATTTGAAGGACATATCCACTGAAAACAAACAAGTTTTTCTCAACAAGACGACTTTTCTGACTCTACTTTTGTCTGACAGCTATACTATATAAATGTCCGATTTCGACCAAACTTAGTGGAATTATGGGAATGCATAGCAAACTAAGAAATACAAAGTTTGGATGCATTTTCTTTGAAAACAAAAAGGATTTTTTCACTAAAACTAGTTTGTCGACCGATCGTTTCTATGGCAGCTATAACCTATAGTCATCCGATTTTGACAAAGATTTTAAGAGTTGTGTGAAAGCTTATAAAATAAATATATGCCAATTTTAAAGAGGCTTACATTGAAAACAAAAAAGGTTTTCTCACCAAGACTGTTTTTCTAACCTTACTTTTCTATGGCAGCTATACTATATGGATGTCCGATTTTGACCAAACTTGGCAAAATCATGGAGAAGCATAGAAAACTAGTAAATACGGAGTTTGGAGACGTTTGCATTAAAAACAAAAAAGTTTTTCTCACTAAAACTAGTTTTTCGATCCATCGTTCCTATGGCAGCTATATGCTATAGTCATCCGATTTGGCCAGTTCCAACAAATGTTTAGCGTATCTGTACTAAAAGACTACGTGCAAAGTTTGATGAAGATAGCTTTCAAACTGTCGGAAACAGACGGATCAATTTCTAAATCAACTCAGCTCGTCGTGCTGATTTCATTGACTCTTGATATCTAAAACTGTTCTAAGGGTTCGAAGGGTTAAAAAAGGTTGGATAAGAGGCTATATCAAACTATGTAACTGCAATTAACTGTAAGTTTTTGCTTTGCATTAATCAGAAACCACATAAATATCTTGATGGAAAAAATGTCGCGTTCGACATGTCACGTAGCGACACAGATCAATATTTAATGAAAAAAAAAATACAGAAGATTTCCAAATCAAACAAAATACATTTGAAAGAGCAATTCATTGATAAGATATTAAATCAATTTGGTCTTTGATGGGGCCTCAGGATTCGCTAAACTTTGTCTTTATATAGAGAGGCACGAAAATCACTTCTGTTTTTGTCGCGTTCGAATCGCTTCTTATTTTGTCTTTATTTTGGTAACTCGACTTCACTTGCTATTCTTTTTTAGCAATAATAAAAGTGCTAGCGAAGACCTTTAATATGAAGTAAAGAACGAATTAAAAATGCGCTTTAGTTTGCTTGATTTTGTACTTTTAATGTGTACTACGGCCGTGTTCGACAGAATGGAAATGCCCATATATACTTTTTGTGGTGGGAGATGCTTCCATCTATGCGTTACAAACATTCGGACAATTTTATAATATCCTCTGGAGTGGTATACAAATATCCATTGGATGATTTGCTGGATGTATCTGAAATATCCTTTAAATCATCCAACAGAGCTAAAAATCATCCAAATGATATGAAAAATGAGCATCATTTGAATGATTTTCAGCTCCGTTGGATGATTTCAGTTACATTAAAGACATATCCAGTCCAAATGGTTATTTTTCTATTCTGTTTAGTGATTACAAATCGAAAGTGTCTAGCAACAAATCGAATGCACATCTTCATGTAAAGAAATACAGATACAACTTCCTTTCTGCCTTAGTCCCTAACAAACTTCAACTCAATAACTTTAATGCATCCACCCACTTATCGCCCATTCAATACGAAATCCATAACTCAAACAAAAACTTCCTGCAGTGCCAATAAACAGACTTACTTCTCCTGCTCAAGGATGATGGAGTTGGCAACGAACAAAACAATAAATATATAGCCTACAACTGGCGCTTCTTCTTTTCGTTTTTGTTGTGTTCGTTGTCAAACAGGAGCGGAAAAGTCTCTGGGAAGAAGCATTTGGAAATCTGTTACAAAACGTTGACGTTGACAAAAACAAAGTCATCAACGAAGTTGAGGCTGAAGTTGAGAACTGCAATCAGATTGAACTCCTTCCGTTGGCTCGCTGGCGGCTGAGGTGAGGTGGCTGGACTTATTTTGCATTCTGCCTTCCGGTTTATGATTAAAGTAAGAGCATGAATATCGAAGGTTGTTGTTTTGCTTTGTTTTTTGTGTTTGACAAGGCATCATCCCAACATATACAGCAACTTCATCATTATGATAGATGAGCTTGGGGGCCTCCAACCAAAAATTGATGCACATTTTTCAGCACACCAACCAAATAAAAAAAGTTGTTATTAACAACTTTATAACAAAAAGTTCAAAGCTCAAGGATTTATCCCACATCCCTGAACATGAAACTAACTAACAAAAAAAAAAAATAAAAACCAACTTAAAACATTTTCATGCGTTTTGAGTGCATCAACATCATCATCATCATCGTCCTCGTCATCCTCCCGCTGCTGGATGCAAATGTTTGACATGCTGCAAAAAAATCTCTAGCAAACGACTTTGCCATTTTGATGCCACTTTTGGCACGTGCTACTCCGCCCCGGCTGCTTCTCACTTAAAACTTAGTTAGTTTGATTTTGAATGGTTGGTTTGGTTCGTGGCTTTGTTATCAACCAATTTGCCAAGCATTGAAGCGCCACAGGAAGTTACTCAAGTAAAAGCGCGTTGGCGTCTCTTATTCCCTCACTTTTGGGTTACATTTGCAAACAGCATTTTGAGCCATTGCCAAAAGCATTATGGCAGTGGGTGCACCAGGGTGGTAAAGGAGCAATGCACAATGCAAGGGAGCGGTTAAATGACTTATGCTGTTAGTGGGTTTTAGTGGAATCGCAAAGCAGTTCATCCTTGTCACAAAGTTATTGAAATTTAGTTTTTGACCTTAGGGGAAAAGTTTGGTAATGGTTTGGTAAAGACTTTCACTTTTGATAAGGCAGAGGGAAACATCTCCAGAAGGGAGAATTGTGGCATGTTCATGCCCACACTGCTAACGGTTTTAGATCCGACAATAAGCACTCAAATTTTTAATAACAATAACAACATCAAGTCACTTCTTACCCAATTCAAGTAGAAATTGTATCAAATGTTCTAGTTTTATTCTGAATTTGTTCATTCAGAACAGCACATCCCCGCTCTTTCTTCTTCCCATTTTAAAGCATCGCAAAATCGGCACTCTTTGTTCATTCTTTTCACTTTTAGGAGCTGTCAAACCTATGACCTGGATCATACTCGACTGCAACTCGTTTAAAAAACATCCCAAGTATTTTGAGCAAGTGCTTTCAGCAACTGCCTGCCTTCGAGCTTCTGTTTGAACTGCTGTTACAGCAGCTGTTTGGGTTGCTATGTGTTTAGAAAACTGCTGGCCTCGATTGCTCGCCTGCTCCTGCGTTTCTGCTTTCACTTGTTAAGCTCACCCGTCCGCTGAGCTTCACTTGCAAGGAAGTTTTTAAACTTCTCATTATACTCATCCGTCTTGCATTTTTTTTGAGATATGCAAGAAATCAAACCTTCGTTTTTCTGGCCTATTTTAGAAAATCACAAAATGGCAATTGTTGAATGCTTAAAGTCTATTTCCTTGCCACCTTCAGAGTTGCTTGCTTTTAGAAGAAAACGAGTCTAATATACCCGTTACTCAGTGGAATTAAAGATTAATGTGCATGTCTTATGTTAATTAACAGAGCATTAACATATTACCTTTATACCATTTATAATTCGAAAATTACTTATTTTAAATATACTATATTATAGCGAAATTTGATCAACTCAGTTGAGTTCGAATTGTTGGGTAGGTGATGGAGTAAAAGTTTATCCCACCGAGCAGATCAAAAGAAGGTAATCCGCCAATAAGTTCATTGAAAATTTAAGCTTTGTATTAACTTCAACAGAAAGGAACTGGCAAACAATAAACTCCATATAACTTACAACAAAAGGTCTCAAGTTAAGACCACAAATATATTTGGTATTTTGGTATTTTTCTGCTTGGCTATCTATGTATTGCTCAAGACTGCAAAGATTTTAGTTTTTTGAAGAGAAATAGCAACCAAAAGTCAAAACAAAACACTTGGCAGTGTGACCATAATATAAGCAGGTTTGTCAAGTATGGCCACACTGTACCAAAACAAAAGAAGGTACTTTTAGTATTTCTGTTTCGGCAGTTTCTTTGTTGTTGTAGAGAGAGCACTTAAGCCTAGTACTCAGTCAAGCTAAATCTATTAAGCTGGATGTCAAGGCCATTGAAAAAAGGGTATCTTTATGGTTGCTAAAACTGTCGACTGGTCTCTTAGCTGGGCCAGTTCTCAGACAATCTTAATGCTTTCTCCCATACCCAACCTACAAATCGTAGCGACGCAACCTTGACTGGCTAAACAGCTGATTGAGTTTAGCTGGGTAGAGGCTAAATGGACTCAACAATGGATGCTTCAATTTCAGTCATCCTCACAACTAAGGCATTGCCCTTGACTTCTGATCTCCACTTATAATCGAATAAACTGCCTTTTCCCTTTTGAGTAGTTAAAACAATTTAAACGTAAACAAACTCAAGGCAGTGTGACCGTTTGATATCTGGTGTCAAACGTTACTTTTTCCCCTTAGCAGCAAGAAAGCTGCCTTTTTAGCTAGCTCTAGTTTTAGTTTGTCTGTGTACTAAGCTTAAGATAAAAGGAACCATGAGATCGGTTGATTATTGTCGTTTCATGAACCTTAGGACTAAGATTCGACAGCGGTCGTAAAGACTAATTTTATGTCGAATCCTAGTTTAGCTACAATATTACAGATATTGGACACACATTGCAGATAATACTGTACACATTTCAAACTTGGTTTGCACTAGCTCTTCTAGTATTTGAGATCTAGGTGATATTGACTCGGCTGTTCATACTTATGGGTTCGAAAATGATTCCTTCTGGCTGTTACATACTGTTGCACCAACTAAATATGCTTTGTACAGAGTATAAACATCACAGTAAGTAAGTTTCTGTTGTAAACCTATGGAAAAATATGGGAAAAAAACTGTATATAGAAGGCCTTGAACCAAATATGTACATTTTTTCGAAATTAGGCTATCATAAAACCACACATTTGTGTGTGAAGTTGGTGGCTATCAACTGACTGTTTTGCTGCACTCAAAAATCATTCATCAAGCAACAACTATAGTGTCATTTGCGTCAAGAGAAAAGTTCCGCTTTAATAAACGACAATTAAAAACTGACTGCGACAAATGTCACTTTGATGATATACGACTCCCTCCCTCTCAGCTCTCTAACCAATTCACAATATTAAACCGCAACCAAAAAAAAAAAACAAAAAACCAAACACAAGCTGTTCCACTTTCCAAATTGATGACCCAATGACCTCGCCAAAAAAACCTACATTCTGGGGAAGGCGGGAAGGGTGGGCAGGTCATTGTTTGAAATATATTTCCACAGAAATGTTTTAAAGTCAACAGTGAAGGCTTATCGCTCCGGATGTGAGAGCATCCTGGCCAAGGCTTTACCAAAGCCTTACAAATTTGTTATTAAGATGTTTAACCAAACAAAAAAAAAACCAAAAAATTGCCACAAATAAATGAGCAAATAAATAACAAAATGCCCAGGCGAAACCTTTGTGTGTGTGTGCGCTGAATTTGATGAAGTGAGCAAATGGAAGAAAGCCCCCAGGGTGTGTGTGGGTGTCTGGTGTACCGATAAGCAGTCGAAGTGTGCGGGTGGCGAATTGAGTTTGGTCAACTAAACCATATCAAACTCTTATTTCATCAGAGCACAAGGCTTTTTCTGACACTTACAGGTAAAACTCATAAATTATTACCTTTCTGTTTATTCCAACAAAAAACTTAGAAGAAACTCTTAGAACTCACACTTCTCAAAGCTGGTAAGAGATAGAGGTTTGACGTGTATGGCACAAAAACTTCTTTTACTTGCATGCTGAAGATGTTTATATCCAATTTTTGCCACGCCCCATACCGCCCCCTAAATTTGGAAAAAACATCATATCTGCCACAATTTTTATACTCTGTACCGTAGGTACATAGAGTATTATAAGTTTGTGCAAAAGTATGTAACATCCAGAAGGAAGCATCTCCGACCCCATAAAGTATATATATTCTTGATCAGCATCAACAGCCGAGTCGATATAGCCATGTCCGTCTGTCCGTCTGTCCGTATGAACGCACAGATCTCAGAGATGGTAAGAGATAGAGGTTTGACATGTATGGGACATATGCTTCTTATGTCTGCAGGCAGATCAAGTTTATTTTCAATTTTGGCCACGCCCCCTCCCGCCCCCGCAATTTAGGAAAAACGTCATATCTCCCACAGTTTTGAAGATAGATGGCTTGTTCCTTCTGGACATATTTAGTTATTAGAATAACTTATCGATCCGCCAAAGGAATGAAGAAGATCGGATGAACGGTTTTCGAGTTATGATCAAAAGACAAAATTTCTTGGTACAGAGTATGTTATAGTCGGGCTTGACCGACTTTCTTTCTTGTTTAGATAGAAGTTTAAAGCCTTCTGAACATATTTAGTAATCAGTATTATTTATCGTTTTGCCAAAGAATTGATAAAGATCGGTTGAACTATAGACGAGTTATAGGGAAAACAAACATTTATGCTGGGCAGCACTGGCTGAAACTGTTATGGGGCAGCACTGTACACACCTTGTGTGATAAATACAAACTTGGAAAGGAACAGAGTACCTACTTTTCTTGTTCAAACACGTTTCGGAAACAGCTTACTTTAAGTGTGACCAGTTGCAGTCTTTAATCTAACAAATTTCTAACCTTATAGACAAATTCTCTAACCATTAACCATAAACCTATATATCAAACCCCAGAACATAAGAAACAATTAATTTTCTAAGCATGAATTTTTTAAATCTTCCCGCAAACTATCCATTTTTTTTCTTTCGTCTCCATCGATTGCTCAATTACCCAACTACATAAAACTTGTCCAAAACAATTCCACCAGAAAGTCGTACCAATTACGAAACTCAAATAGATCTATTTTAAAATTCAATTTGGCCACGCTAACAAACGAGGCCAATTACTTAAAGTTATTTCTCGTTGTGGCAAACTGCGAGCAATGCGGCAACATTTTTGGTCCCTTTGTCTCTGGACACAGCGTGCAGCTCCGAGCCGTGAGTTGTGACTGAGTGTGTCTCAAGAAGAATCCTTTTATGCTTTGATTATGGTAATTTTGCGATTTGTTTTCATTGCAGTGCAAAATGCAATTTTCCTACTTGGAGCCAACTTTGAGATACAAACACCAAAAGCAAAGTCACAAAAAAATTTGCATAAGTTGTGCGAACAGCGTACAGGCAAGAAGGAATTACGGCAAAAGTATTTTGCATACATTGTCCGGCGCCAGGACGTGGAGATCTTTTATACAAAAAAAAAAAACGAAGGGAATTGCAAAATAATGGAAAATGCATCTCAAATCCATGGCTTCTGGGCTAATTTGAAGCTCATGTCGCTGAGGGCACAAAACAATTACCAGCATTGTCATTCATATCAATTGATAGTTTTATGTATTTATCAATAAATACATAAATGGTGGAAATTAGTGCAAATAGCTAAAGGGCTCACGACCTCAATTAGAACTGCAAATTCTCTAACCTCAACCCCACCCAGCCAAGGCAGGTGTTGGCATTGTGCAAACAATTTGATTTATGGATCCATATTTAGCCACCAGCATTTTACAATCGCATCACATATGTCAAACAACTGGGAATGCCAACTGTGCGCCTGCTTTATTTCATTGAGCGATTAATTTTGCGCATTTTATTATCTTTTATAGGCAGTTTCTATATAGTTCATGATGTTTTCGATCCATCCAATCCATTTGAAGGTTCTCAGTTTTAGAGGTAAAACATTTTGCATTCCTAATAACTTTTTACCTCTAGATGAAGAGAAAAATAGCTTGCATAGTTTGATTTGAAAATCTGAGAAGGAACATGTCTTTTAGAAGCATAATTATAATCATAAATAGTAGTCCAAGTGTTATTAAGAAGTGTTCTCAGTTCTCAGAAAGTGAAAAAGAAAGAGTATCACTCTTTATTGGGACAATTCCTTACTAACTTTCAATTTGCTTCATCTTGAAGAATAAAGGCTCAAACTTTCATTTGCCCTACACTTAAAGTTTTATATATACAATGTATAAATTAATCAGCTAAGAAAGCCGGTCAAGCCCGACAATAATATACCCTGTACCAAAGAAAGTGTATGCTTAATATGAACTTTTACATCTTGTACTTATAACTTGACTATCTCTCGTTTGAACTTAATCAATCTCTACCCAAAGCTACAGAGTATAAGCATTGTCTCTACTTAACGCTCGCATTTGAATTAGTTACGGCCAGACACTGAATATACCCACACAAATAGTGTTGGATGTTATATAACAGATCAGTGGTGCCCACGGTCTATGCGCACTGCGCTCATTCGTTGTTGATTTGGGCATAGACATTGCTGCAAGCATAAAACAAACCATATGATGAATGTTTCTCTCTTTTCTTTCACTCCTGCACCAAACATATAAATATCTATTGGTGGTCTTTCCCGTAGACTTTATTGTAAACATATTCTTCATTTGTCTGCATATCTTCTCTGGAATAGACAATAAGGATGCAACAAAGCTGGAAACTGGCAGAAGCATGAGACATTTCGGTCATTGTGTTCAACTTTGGAAGTGCAATATAGACTCGACGAACTAATATTCGATAAACCTGACATTGATCTATCCAGATATGGTAAACTTGACCGATGCTTTATTTTAGAAATGCCAAAATAGTAACTATCGTTTTGAAAGCATCTCTAGAATTTCAGTATGATGATCCAAAATTATGTAACAAAACATCCATTGAATGATTTCCTGTATCAATTTGGACTGGATCTTTTTAAATAGTCCAACGGAGCTGAAAATCATCCAATGCATATGAAAAATTATCATCATTTCAATGCTTTTCAGCTCCGTTAGAAGATTAAACGGATATTAATAAATAATCCACTGCAAATGGATCTTTTTTTCTGTGCAGAATGTTTTGTAACTTCTCTGGAAGAGAGAAAGAAATTTCAGTAAACAAAAAAGAACCAACAAGTTGTCTTTGGATACTAATGGCAAATAGTTTTTATAGCTTCGTAATTTTAAATTTCTTGGATACTTTTGTTGTCACAGTCTAAGTACCAGTCTAAGATCTCAAAGATGGTAAGAAATATAGGTTTGACTTGTTTGGGACCAATACTTCTAATACTTATATGCAGATCAAGTTTATTTTCAATTTTTGCCACGCCCTCGCAATTGGAAAAAAAAAAGTAATATCTCCCACAGTTTAGTAGGTTCGTACCGTATTAAGTAATCAACATTGTTTAACGATCCGCCAAAGGAATAGTGAAGATAGGATGACCGGTTGTCAAGTTATGATCAAAAGACTGTTTGCTGCTGCAGCGCAGTAGCAGCGTTGCGGTCAGCTGCTACGGCAGCCACAAACTTTATGCTGAGCGTATAATTTTGTTGGTACAGAGAATGTTATAGTTTTGTAAGACTGTGTAATGCATGAATTCTGCCTTCCCCTTCCACTGGGGTTTCTTTAGACCAGGGGTGCTCGCAAGCTATACGCATCTGCCGCATTTGTGGGTGCTATACGCATAGCAAATACAAAGCTTAAAGTGGCTTGAGCATAGCAAAATTGTACGTCTCTTCGATCCCAAGCCTCTTACAGTAGTAAACACAACTAAAAATGAACATGCTTTTGTATATGTCGCATCTGTTGTTGTGCGTCGAATGATTGCGTTTCCTTTAGACAGTCACAAGCACACACACACGCACTCGCAGGAAAAGGCAAAACCGATTTTCTCTTTCGTTTTCTTCAGGTTGTTGTTGCTACAGAGCTATATTTCATTTGTATTGGGCACTTTGCGAGTATTAGGTGCCTCTGCCAGCCAGCTACCCTAAATTTCCCATTCCTTGCCCAAAAAGCTTTGGCCAAAGCTTCTTAGGGTTGTGTTCTCCGCTAAGTGAAGTTCCGCTGAATAAAAACAAACAATTCCTTCAGTTTTCTTCTTCATCTTCGGGTTTTAATTTTTTATAAAATTACTAAAATTTGTTGCTAAAAAAATTGTTAAAATTTTTTTTTTCATTTCTTATAAAAATTCCTACGACAATTTAAAAACTGGAAGACATTAATGCAGAAAAAAGAGACGGGCTAACTAAAGTATTTACGACTATGGACGAGCACAAAAACACACAAATACAAGACGAGACAGATATTGCTTAGCAGAAAATTCGAATTCGAAAGCTTTCACCAGGCCCACCGAGGCGACACCTTGTCGAAGTTCCACTCATCGGGATGTCCCTCATGACCTTCATCCAGGGGACTCATATTGGACCATTTGAAGGGCCCACTGCCAATACGCCGCAAGGCTATGGCACGCATATCATCACGCACAGGACGACGTTCGGTGATACGCTCCAATTCAGCCAATCCTGGGGCCTCATCTATGCTCACACTCAGCCGTTCATCTACCAGCGAGGAGGCAGGTGCCTCCGGATCCTGTTCCTCGGCATTCTCTACAACTCGGGATTCTGGAACATGTTGTAGCCGCAGGAAAATGGGCCCAGCAAAAGCATGATAGTCACTCAAACCCAGGCGGGCATTGTAGGAGAACAGCTTGAGGTCGATGTTGCCATAGGCAATGGATTCTTCACCCATGAGATCACCACGGAAACCATGCGAGCGTAGGTATTTGTCCACAGCTTCCAATGTAGTCAATTGTGCTTCATCGGCCGGCGACAATTGCCGATCATCACTGTAGTTGACGCCACTGGCTTCACGTATCTCCTCGAAATAGGGCACGCCATGCGCCAACCAACAGGACGAATTGCCAGCCAAAAGGAAGTTCTCGGTGACATCTTTGATATGCATACGTCCGGGCAACTGTTCGGCAATCCAAACCATGCCCTTGAGCTGATCGTGACGTGCAGAAAGGGCCAGTTTTTCCTTATCGCTAAGAGCCACGGCAGCATCATCATGTTTCTCATCATTATCCAGGGTCTGGTAGAGATTATCCTGTTGTCCCAGCTTATTCAAATCCACGGTAATCCATTGCTTGGCACCGGTAGACGGATGACGGGTCATGGCACGTGCCCAGGTGCGTCTATTTTGTGATATACGATTGGCGGCCATGACACGAGCCACCAAAGGAACCACATCCTTGGGATCTACGGCCTTCCACAGCTGAAGATTTTCATTCTTAATGCCCACGCCACCCACTATGGACTGAACCTGACGTCCCTTCACCACATAGAAGTCATCGGTGGAGCCTAAGATGCCAGGATAGCCTGAGAAGAGAAGTTTGAGTAAAAATTTGCTGGTATAATTCAGGTAATCTTGAATCCTTACCTGTAAATGTGATATCCACACCCGGCACTGTATTAGTCCGTTGATTTGGCGAGAAATGATAATGGAATTTATATCTTTTCTGTATTCTCAACATGGATGAATAGCTTCCGGCCGTACTGTGACCAAACAACAATTGCAGTGTCTGTGGTGATTGCTCTGGACGCAAAATCCTTGTCAACATGGTGGCACTTGGCAAAAAGAAATTCTTTGGCTGATCATCCGAGCCACCATCTACCGTAGCATTAACCAAAACATAATTCTCATAATAGATCTTCAAGTCTTGTATATCAGCAGCGGCATTCATGAGCAGGAAATCAGACAAAGGTATCTCTTCTTCCAAATCCGATCTGGCTCTACTTGCACCTCTGATATAACCCGTCTCCAGACCCTCCAATTGATTGAAAAACAAATGCAATTGATGCCAATAATGATCATGTTCCGCTCGAATGGCAGCCTGAGTCTTTAGGCGATCATAGTTGTTGGTTAGGACATCTCTTAACCATTCGCAAAACTTTTGTGAACTCTCATCACGCTCGCAGGAAGAGGAAATGGTGCTGGAAAGGAAAATCCAAAAGTTAACGTTTTGTATTTAAACTGTGAAAAAGTAGAAGCTTACTTTGCCCACTGATTGTAGATGTTTTTCCAGGTCAGAGAGCCCTCTAAAATGCCCGCAGCATAGGCTTGAACCCAGTCAGGATAGCTGCGCTGGGTCTCCACCTCAATTTGTGCCCATCTATTGAAAGAAACTAGTGTTAGGATAAGAGTCTAAAGATAAATGACTAAATGCCTTACCCATTTTCATAAACCGAATCCTTATAGCATATCCTAGCCACACCCTTGGGAATGTTGACCAAATCATTTTGCTGTTTCCAATTCTCAATTTGAAAGCCCACCTTCTGGGTCCAGAATGCGGTGGCACAGTATGTGCCATCATATTCCGGCCGCTCCATATAACCAATAAAGAAGGCTCCAATCACCAATAATCCAGCACCGATCAGTATGTAAGTCCCTATCCGGGTTTTCTGCCATGATGCACCTACAACTTTCAGCATTGTATCGGCCGTTTTGATGTGTAATCGAAATCGGTTAATCAACAACAACAAAAATTATCACTTGTTCCGGCTTTTTCAGTACTCAGTTCTCAGTTCAGCTATCTGTTCAATAATTAAGATCAGCTCGTGCCGCATAGGAGTGTCCCAGTCTCAGTGTGATCAACTGGCCAGTGTGATGTAGTTGGTGGTGCTGGTTGGTAATGGGTTGATGATCACTGATCACAGTGGCCGCGCTTGCTAGCGTAACGGCCGTGTGGTTCATTGGTTGGGGTCGCTGCTCTGGGGCAGTCTTTCGAATTCGGTGTGCAAATTGAAGTTAATAAAATTTCGTTGACTTTTGGGAAGATATCAAATTTTGTTGGAAGTTGTCTTTTTGAGGTCTATTACGGTATCCCTGAAAAGGAAACAAGTTTAAGAAAAATTTAAATAAATATTTACTCTGAGCATTCATTAATAATAAACATTTTTTTTTTCCAATATTTTTGATTAATCTTGTACCACAAATTTCCCTCCTTGACCTTTGTATTCATTTCCATTTTCCTTGTTTATTTTTCTGGTTTGCGCATTTTCAAACAATTTGCAATTCTGGATTTTCTGGTCTAGCGGTAAACAAATTAAAGCATTTGTAAAACTAATAAATTAGTTTTATGTGCCCCAAGTGCCTCTGGAGAGAGGTGAAATTATTTTTTATGACGCCAGCTGGCTGGCTGGTATAGGCGAATTGTTAAGAGAAGACAACCAGTCCACCTGTCTAGACAGATCTTATTGGAATTTAAGCCATAAAAGAAACGATCATGGCCTCATTAAAAAATAACTAATTAAAAGTCTTAGGATAATTGATAAATTGAGGAAAGTTTTAAAAAGTTTTCCAAAAAAAAACCTCCAAGTACATTCGTCTTGGCTATAGAGAGATTTGTGGTTAATATACCAAACGCAGATGGGCATTGTTCTATCTGGCACACACAGATGCCAGCGTGCTCTGTAAACCCAGCACGATATTAGGTAGAGTGTAGAGTGTGGTAGGGTTGTACACATATTTCTTGGATTTTGCCAACTAAAATTTGCCCATTTATTCCGAACCGAGTTCGGTTTTTGATCCTGTATGCTAGGGTTGTTAATATTTGATCATTTTATCCATAATTTGGTTGAATGTTAAGGGTTATTCCGATCTAGGCAATAATCTATATATTTAAAAGCGATCTTTAAGATAGAAACAAGTAAGATAGCCGGTCAAGCCCGACTCTAATTTTATTTGTACCAACGAACTTTCTTTTGCTCATAACTTGACTATTGTTTATCCGATCTTTACCAACAAATTTTCTACTAAACGCAGACAAAACAGGATATCAAAAAATTATACATGGGATGATTTCACGTATCCATTTGGAATAGATATGTCTTAAATATCCTTTTAATCATCCAAAACATATGATAAATGATCAAATGGATCGTTGTTTGGTTGGTTTTTTTCTGTGTAGGTATAAAACTGTGAGAGATTTGACTTTTCATAGGGTCCAAACTACTGTAGGTTCAATACCATATAATCAGATGGCTTCCGCAATCAAACTAGTGTTGACAACCAATTTCTACAAACAAAATAACGCAGACCTGACAAGAAATTGCCAATGGTAGTCTAATGCCTTAGACATTCTTTAATAACTTTTCAATTTTCTATTAAGCTTTTTTATAACAATATTTTCGAACTAGATATATAAAATATCAAAATGATCAATTTTAATTTTTAATATTATAGATTTTGATGTTTTTAGAAATATCGAAAACCCAAAGCTAAACCTAACTTTCGATCTGGCTGAAACAAAGAACACTCAATGTATAAGATCCAACCCATAAAATGAGTTTTTCTTAAAGGTTCCATTTTCCTACATGGTTTAAACTGTCAGCTATCTGTCTGTTATGGAAACGCTTTTGTGTTTTGTGCTTAATTCCATTCTACGTACTATAAAATCGTCTTAGTGCTGATTTCGCATCTTCTAGATCTAGCTGATAAGTGACAGATAAACACACTCTCACTCGGTTATATGTTAATTTAAGTGACAGATAATGCTATGTAGAAGATGTGAAATCGTCTCCAAGTTCCACCCAAACAGAGGAAAAAGTATTACAAAATATACATTAAATGATTTCGGTTTCCATTTGAAATAGATATTTG